>CM077223.1:5207500-5495000 GCA_039654775.1 Spinibarbus caldwelli | reverse complement strand
CAATAAATTCCTAATTTTCTAATTATTAATAGTAAGTAAGGTAGTTGTTAAGTTTATGTATTGGGTAGGATTAGGGATGTAGAATAAAGTCATGTAGAATAAGGCATTAATATATGCTTAATTGCTACTAATAAATGGCTAATATTCTAGTAATATGCATGCTAATAAGCAACTAGTTAAGAAACCCTAAAATAAAATGTTACCTTAAATGCAGCTTTGGTGAGCATACACTTCTTTCAAAAGCTTCCTTCTTACTGACCCCAAACTTTTGAACTAGTATATTATCTACCAATAAAAATGTTCATTTTATATTAGTATTTGTGAAATCTATAATAAAACCTTCTTTTTTTACGCCTACATAAAGTGAAAATTTAGGACAACTGCAGCCAAAAAAAAAAAAAAAAAAGAAAAAAAAAAAGAAAAGTGATTATGCAAATGTTGTTTGTTTTTTAAGAATATGTAACATTGCTGAATTTCACTGCGGCAAATATTGCCAATTATGTGAGATTCACAATGAATAAACACGTGACAATAAAAAATATAAATAACAACAGCACTGTTTGAATGCAGGCACATCCTGAATCAGCTAAAAACAGCTATTGAGAGCCTGCTGAGGATTGCCTAACCTCTGTGGAGACAGAGATAGCATTACTGCACTACAATATTTGGTGTCTGCCCTCCATAATGTCTGTTATGTATTAATCCTTTCCATTTTGAGCCTCTCTCATGGATGTTCAGAGACAACGGTATTTGTTACGACACTCGCTGAAAGCTAACGGGATGTCCGGGGATTAGAGTAGGAGAGAAGGCATGGGAGAGGTGCTCCAGATTTCCTCAGTTTTGGCTCATCAGATGATGCAGCTGATGGCGTGTTTGCGTCTCCAGTATTTACTGAGAATCCAGATTAACCTGAGTTTAATTTGTAATTAGATTAAGCAGTCATACTCTGTTCGTTACAATGGAAGGGGATTTACGTGGAGCTGCTCTATTTTTCTTTTGTTTACGTGTGTTTGTGGGATAAGTAACGTTATGAGGGAGGAGAGATGTGGTTTGATTTGTGAAACAGAGCCAGGATACAAGCCATAATTTACATTTTGGGCAGCACTGGAGGTGCAATTAAAAAAAAAACAAAAAAACACATATATGACACATAGACAGGCACTTAAATTCAGTTTCAGTGATTAAACTGGCTCTGATTTACTTTCATAATTTATTTACATTTTAGTTTACCAAATGCTAATAATCATTAAGAAATTAGATGAAGTTTAATTTTTTAAGTATTTAAAATGTATAAATAAATACATCATGGTATGTACAGTTATGTAAATATACAATATATATTCACAGATGAAAAAAAAACATTGCTGACAAGTTCTCAAAAGTTCTCACAAGTTTTTTATTAAAATAATTTTATAATATATAAATATTTATTTTCTTATAAAATATAAATTTCCTAAATATAAATGTAATATAGATATTTTTAATAATAAATATGAATTTTAATTATATATATATATATATATATATATATATATATACACACACACACACACACACACACACACACATAAATAATAAATTAATAATATCATAATATATACATATTTATTTTTTATATTTTATATTTATTTATATATTTTATAAAAAAAAAAAAGATTATTCAGATATTTGTCATATTTGAGAACTCATGAACAATGACTCAAATAAACAACAAAAAAGTTTTTTTTTCCCCATATATTCATTGTTCGTACACACACACACACACACACAAAATACATATTTATATTTTCATAATTTATGTATTTATATAAATATTTTTGTATTGTTTAAATTAATAAAAAAGAAGACAGAGTAAACTCGGAGCAATTACATAATAATAATCAAATAATCTTTTTTTCCATTTGTGCATCTCTTCATTACTTCTGCACATGCATAACATCACAAAAACATTGAGCAACAATGCTACATTTGTAAAGTACAGATGAGACCATGTGAAACTTTTGTTGATCAGCACATCAGTCACTGCTCTTCCCCTTCAAATGTTATGAAATGTGGTTTATAGAAGTTGTGTTGAAAAGACCAACCCACAAATACTCCAGAGTTGACGGTGATGATATATTTGCAGCTGAAATCATTCCCTACCGCTATAAGAGTGTCAAAACTGCAATGCAGTCAGAGCTTTACTTAGTCTGAGAAACATTCAGCGTGACAGCCGCTAGAAAAGAACAATCCTCCCTATGCAGATGTTCGATCCTTCATCACCCGCGAGATACTTCTGACAGCGCCGTCTATGGAAGAGCTGCTCTAAACAGCGTGATTACAATAATTACGGTTTAGAGAAACCATTTAATGCTTTAAATGAGTGAAAGAACAAGAATGATAGCGCAAAGAGAGAATAAGAGATCTTTATGGGTGTAACAAGATGCAAACATCACGGTAATCCTCTTTTAACAAGATGAGTGATCAAGTCTTTTGTCAGGTTGTCGAAGGCGGACAATCAATGGTGGTAATTTAGCCCCCCTGCGAGTGCCAGTGGCCCGAACGGTCCCTCATTTATTACCGGAGCAGAGCAGGAGATAGAACCCGTGCCTACAGGCCGAGACCAAGAGAGAGAGAGGAAAATGAGAAAAGAGTGTGCAAAGAGAGGACACATCTGAAGATGGGGAGTGCTAATGAGCAGAAAGAAACCAGAGGAGAGCATGTTTCTGCCAATTCGCCTGTGTCAGATAAATGGCAGAACACTTATTTTGAGGTTTTATGTTTGAGCCTGTTCTTCTGTGCTGTTTGCTAAGACAGGCATCACTACTACAGGTACTCAAAGAGGTTAGAGATCCTAACAAACCTGGAACCTTTAAGCATTAGAAGTTTTTGTGTAACTCTATTTAAAGGAATAGTTTACCCAAAAATAAAAATTTGCTGAAACTTTACTCATCTTCAGGTCATTTAACATGTACTGTAGATGAGTTTATTTCTTCATTGGAACAGATTTGGAGAAATTTTGCATCACATCACATCCTCACTAATGGATCCTCTGCAGTGAATGGGTGCCGTTAGAATGAGAGTCCAAACAGCTGATAAAAACATCACACAAGTAATCCACACCACTCCAGTCCATCAGTTAACGTCTTGTGAAGCAAAAATCTGTGCTTTTAGTCATTTTTAATCCAAACTGTTGCTTCCAGGTAAAATACCAGAATACTCTCTCCATAATATTGCCAAAAACCAAAATTATGGATTTGTTTCTTACACTCATGCATTCATTCACTGCAGAAGAGCTATTTGTAAACAAGTGATGTAATCTAAATTTCTCCAAATATTTTCAGATGAAGAAACAAACAGAAAGTCTATTTTTTTTCTTTTGTTACTTTTCTCTCATTTAGGGTCATGAATGTGTATGACAGTATTCACATGTGTTTTGGATAGGCTGTACAAATTTTGTTTACATAGATGATGTTAGGGTCAAATAGACCCCTTATTAGCGTCCATGCAATTAAAAAAAAAACAGCAAAAAGTCAGGTTAAAAAAATAAATAAATACATTTATTATAGCTTGTCAATGACTAAAATATGAAATATATATGAGAACTTTAAAATGTAAGAAATTTTAGACTCAAAGTTCGCTTGAAATTGAACACTCATCTTCTCAATCATCTGGGGAGAATTTGCTGTTTCTGTTTGAGTTTCACAATTAAAAAGTTTGTGAAATTATGTATTTTGGATCTCAATTTCTAGTCTTTTGCAGAACTGAAAATAAGAGTGAGGAAACCCATTTTACCTTTGAAAAGGTTTGAGACATAAAAAGACCATTTACAGCAAGTACAAATAATGTTAAATAGTATTTGCATCTCAGTGTGCAAATAGTCACCGCAAGTAGCAAGTAGTTTTGTTCTTTGTTTATAGAGCTCATAATTTCTCTCACATACATATATTAGTCTCTGACAAGCTACAGTAGAGGTTTTGTGTTTTTACATCAATCTTTAGTTATTTTCAGTGTCGATTTTTGGCGAACTGCATGAAAACTAATTAGGCCCGCAATACAAAATTTGGCAATTTGGCCCACAATATAAAAGTCATAACTCAGTATATTCAACACAACAGGAGGGTTAAGCAATCAGATTGATTCAGTATATCATACTGTAAGCTCTGTTCCAAAATCTAGTGAGCTGCCTCACAGTAAGCTGCCTTCTAAGGGAGCATCCTAACTGATACACTTCTGATGAACCTCGTAAGTGACAGATCTGGAACGCTCCACATAGAAAGCAACTCTGCGGGCCACACAAATAGCACACCCCATGGGAGAGCCGACCCGCTATTGCCTTCATTAAAATTTGACATTAGCATGTGTGGTATGATAAGAATAAAAATGCTTAGCATGCAGAAATACTGGAGTAAAATAATTATTTGTTTATTACACTGAGCTACAGTACACTTTTTAGTACTGTTTGTCATAAGCATTTTTCTCATATCGTCATGTAGGATTTATTTGCAGCATGCATGGACTAACATGCCGACCATTTGGACCAGCACGAACCAGTAAGTATCCACCCAGAGCACCTTAGCAACCACTTAGCATGCCCTAGAAACCATCCAGAATACCTTAGCAACCACTTAGCAGTGCCCTAGAAACCACCCAGAATACCTTAGCAACCACTTAGCAGTGCCCTAGAAACCACCCAGAACCCCCAAACAGCCACTTAGCAATGCCTTGGCAACCAACTACAGCACCCTAAAATCAATGCACTGTGAAACAGAAAATGTACATTCTTCACAAAATGTAATAAAAATTCTAGTTTACTTGCACTAACATTTTTTTCTTTTTAAGAAATTAATACTTTTATTCAGCAAGGATGCATTAAGCTGTTCAAAAGTGACAGTAAAGATGTTACAATAGAGTTATATTTCAATAAATGCTCTCTAGTCTATTTACTTTTTCAGGATTCTTTAATGATTAAAATCATGTTTCCACACAAATATTAAGCAGCACAACTGTTTTTATCATTGATAATAATAAGACATGTTTCTTGAGCAGTAAATCAGCATATTAAAATAATTTCTAAAGGACCAAGTGACACTGAAGACTGGAGTAATGACAGCTTTGTAATTTTAAAATATATTAAAATATACATATATTCTTTTGTTAATTCCAGAGATAAGTGGAATCAGTATCACTAATGGATGGCTTTTAAAACAAATCTTTATACATATTTACAACTTTACAATTAAATCAATATTTGAATTGCATATAAAATAATAAAGATATGATCATTAAGTTGAAACGTACAGTATACATAAAAAGGTTTTGATTTAGAAGCTGCACTGTAAAAAAAAAAACAGTAAAAAACTTAGTTTAATTAATTTTTTTCATTTTTTTTAAATTGTGAAATTTATTAGCAATTTCTGAGTGAAAATTGTTGCATCAACATTTTTACTGTGTGCATTTACATTTATTAATTTGTTCAAATTGACTTAAAATTGACGAAGATCACAATCAGTTTGTCATATTGTACAAATTGTCTTAAGAAGCAAAAAAGTGCATATTGTGCATCTTTAAGTCTTGTCAAAAATTAAATTCATTCCATCTATTTTCTAAATGCATGTATATGCATGTTTCAGTTTTTAAAACAAAATTGACCTCGTAATGTATAATAAAAATGTCATAACTGGACCTTTCAGTGAAAATGACAGACTTCTCCAATGCTTACATCTCAAAATCCAATCAACAACCAATGCATAGAACCAAGTCCCTGCCCTACATTTATTCTTTCTCGATAATCCGTTGGCTGTATGTCACAATATTGGAGAAAATATCTCTTTCAACTTGGGTTTCATTGTGACATCGGTGTGGAACATTTAGTTTGGTGGCTCATTTTTTTTCCCAGTGCATTTCAGTTCAGCCCACACTGAAATCTGACTGGTTTCGTGCTCCAAACAGACGTGCATATTGAACATTAAATGTTCTTTGCTTTTAGGGAGGACAAAATATTTACTTGACACTGGAGACACAGTTTAAGGCCAAATAAGATCATTACAAGATGTCATTGAACTGTCTAATAGTGTGCATGAAATAAAGCTGAACACAGTAAATGAGACTCCTAAAGTAATGAAAGACCAATTATTTTGAGCTTTAATTTGAAGACTAGTGTCAGTTCATTACAGGCTTCCCATTAAACAGAGTAAAAATAACCCAGTATTATTTGGCGTCTGCAGGCCTGTCAGTTGTTTTGCCGCTTTGATTCATCATCTTCTTTTCAGGCTGACTTTTCAGGTCTTCTCAAAGCCGCCCTTAGCATTAGGATGAGGATCAATCAACTTTCATTGATCCAGAAAGTGACAGGAAGTTCCTATTCATTTTCAGAAAACTGTTTGATCAGTGACCTCAGAAAACCTTCCACGCAGCGCTTTGGTAAAACGTGCCCTCCTCACCCTCGCTGTCTCTCCGCACTCAAATTTCCCAGCTCGTTCATAATGCCTCATGATTCCTCTGTTTCTCTAGCACTGGTCTGGGCCTCTATGTAGGTCAGTGAAGAGCTGTTGACGTTGCGGGAAAAGGTAGATTTACGCCCTGAGTCACAAAAGCGAAATAAAAACAGAAGACTTTTTTTTTTTTTTGTTTAACTTTTAGAAGAGTAAAAGCTAATAAATTTCAAAATAGTTGAAGGTGGAATGTGTAATTTCTGCTCAAAAATGTTTTCAAACAGGTTTTCTTGAACACTCCCTCCATGCCATTGGTCAGACAAACAGATAGTCCCGCCCACAAACTCACGCCGTTGGTTGAGCCATCATATGTAAATTTTATTTTTATTTATTTTTTTTTTTTGGTGGAAATCATCATATGAGTTGCTCACTTACAGTTTCTGCATATTAAACTGGGACAAGAGAAACCATTTTAAAATGAGAAAATAAAACAACTCAGATTAAATTGTCCTAAAATAGGTTTCATGTTCTTAAAGCAAAGTATCATTTCCTCTATGGAGGTCAGTGAAAAGTTGTTGACAATATGGGAAAGGGTTCCCATATTGATTCATATAGATTTACGCCCATTCCAGAAGAACGTTAAAAAAAATGAGTGACTTTTTTGTTTTACTTTAAAAAGTCGAGTAAAATTTAGTAAATCGCGCAGTAGTTGAAGGTGAAATGTGTAATTTCTACTCACAAATGATGTTTTCAAACAGGTTTTCCTGAACACTCTCTCTGTGCTATAGAGCTCCAGAGGTTGATGTCACGCAATCTAAACTCCCCCATTTTGGCAGGCAATCAGGAGAGCGCCAGAGCGGCTGCAGCCTTGGTATCGACAGTGGTCGAACAATAATTTAAAACCAGACTGTCCAGACCTTACAAACCTTACTATTTCAACAGCTGCTGTACGCCAGGACGCCAGAACAGGAGGGGGAAAACAAAGGGGAAATCATTTTATCTTATTTCTAAGGATCTTGATAGATGACGAAAATGGTTCACTACAATAAAACGCTAACAAATAAACGCTAAAATGCTAACCAACACAACTAATGGGACACCTCATTTGGATATTTTCATGTCTGGGAAAAAATTGGGATTAAATGGGTTAAGATTTCATGACATTTATGATGTCTAACGTTACTGTACTCACAGTGATATAGCTATTCTGGCTACCTACAAGGACAGCTAGAGCCAATCACGTTAGCTAACAACACAGTTGACTTACCCAATAACGACAAAGCAGGTTTTAGCCAACAACAATATTTAATGTATCTGCATTACTGTAAGGGTAGGTTTAGGGTTGGGGTAGGTGTAGATAATTTTACAGGTAGCATTTTCCGTTGTCGAATTGTACTACCTACTGTTTTAATAAGAGGAATGAAAAATCTGACAGGGTAAGTTAGCACAAATCGACAGAACACCGGCAGACTCCAAAGTTGAATATTCATCACAAAATTAGATTGCGTCCATTTGTATCCCATCCAAGCTTTTGAAGAGTCTCTGGAGTAGGACGAGGGAAAGTTGATGAGATAGTTTAGAGATCAGGATACTGCAAGTCAGGAAAGCTATCAGTTCCTTTATTGAAACACGTTAAAAGCACCCCGGGGACATTATAGGGATCTGTTATGTTTAATCTGTTAAATTTTGCCATGTACAGGTCTATGTCTTTTGAATTAAAATGCACACTGTACGCCGTTGCCTTGAAACTTATGCTGGCGCCATTCATTTCATATTCGCTCCCGGCTGTCCTTGCTTGCCAGCATGGTGGTGTAAACAGAATGGGTCACGTGACGTCTAGAGCTCTATTGGTCAGACAAAGAAATAGTCCCGCACCCAAGCTCACACCATTTTCTTAACTACCTTTTGTACATTTTTTTGAAACCATTGCCTACATTTAGCTTCTTCAAAATGTATAAAAGTTGTGTTAATTTGTGAAGATTATCATGAGAAACAAAATGTGTAATAATCATAATCTTTTGTTGATCACAGAGCTTATTTTCTACAATAATCCAAAAGCCAATGTAAAAAATCCTGTTGAGATTTTGTGGAGGAATGTTATGATGTTAATGGCCTACAAAAGCACATCAATACGGCAGTGCTCTCTATAAGAATTAAAACAAAAAGTAATACATTTAGATGCATTTCAAGAAGTTTGGAAGAAAATTGTTATTAATGTTATAACACCAAAAAAATAAATAAATAAATAAAAAAAAAATAAATAATAATAATAATAATAATAATAATAATAATAATAATAATAATAATAATAATAATAATTATATATATATATATATATATATATATATATATATAGGCTGAAATATAACCTGTTTTTGTGTGATTCATGCATCTAAGCAAGTGTGTGTATGTGTGTGAGAGAGAGGGTACAAAGAAAGAGAAATGGCTGAAATATAATCTGTTTTTGTGTGATTCATGTATCTAAGCAAGTGTGTGTATGTGTGAGACAGAGAGGGTACAAAGAAAGAGAAATATAGATGGATGACACTGGTTCAGTGACAGAGTGAGAAAGGGAGAGATTGAGAATGAAATAACAAATAGAGATAATGTTTGACCGTCCTTCCATTACAGCAGTCTTACTCTCCAGCCAATGCTTCTGTAACCCAATAACAGTGTGGGCATTATTACAGCATTAGCACACAAACAGTTAAAGATCAGGTTTCTTCTCACCGCCGTCAGAGATTCCCAATCTATGGGCTGTTATGAAAGCTTCGCCACCCCTCGGCCACACTCTTTTAGCTGTCTGTCCATAGCTGTCCGTTATCCCATTAAAGAGCTGTCTGCTCTTTGTGTCTGCTCCTTAAAGCCAACAGGATTTCCTCTTAAAAGCCAGCCACCCCAGACGTATTGGGGCGAGCACATAACACCCCTGTGGAGAACTGATCCATACCCTGAGGGATGAAAATTAAGCCAGAGAGTTTCTCTGGGGAGGTTGGTCACCGTATAGAGCTCAAACTGTTAGTCACATCACATTACGCCCATTTGAGACACATCTGACAGGTTCGGTTTCTTGGATTTTTTTTTTTATAGTTTATGAAGTTGTAATACTAATGCAAGTTCGACCAAACTTTTAACTAAATCCAAGTTGCAGTTAAGTAGCTAATAGACCCAATAATGCAGACGCCATATTGAATTTTACGAGGATGAATGTGCGGCTGTGAGGGATAGATAATGTTGGTACTGTATAAAGGTACTAAATCACGTAAATTTCAAAACTTTGAAAAAAAATTGTTTTATGTAGTGTTTGTCTACTGATTTTGTATTTATATATTTTTTGGAAAGGTTTTGTCAGCTGAATAATTAGCATGTCGTTACTACAGTATGAATCCAGTGAACACGCTGTACTTCTAGCCTCGTTTTCATTTCTGTCAAACAATAAATATGGCACCACTATTACTAAAGTGTAAGTGTAAGACACCTTTTGCACATCTCTGGAAATGCTTTAGCATGTCATTTGATCTATACTCTCATGCCTTATGCATTTTTATGAAAGCTCCTCTCCTACACATATAGGTCTAATTTAGAAGTAGTTGAAGTGCAGTTTTCAGTGTAGTGTGCATACTGTAATTTACGAGGCTTATACTGTAGATAAACTGCTGTCATTTTATAAAGACAGAAACAAATAAGAAATAGGCCTACAAGGTAAATTCCCTTGAGTGAGTCAACATTTGGTATTATTAAGTCGTACTAGTAAGGATTGACAAACTTGAAAATAATGAAAATGTCCTTTGTGTGAATCATAATAATTTTGGAATTTGAGAGAAATGTATTTCTACAAAATAAACTGCTAAAAGATATTGATTGTTGTTGATCTATTTTGGTCTCTTCAGGTTATTGAATGTGTTGCTAAAGTTTTTTTCCTAAATGTCCTCTAGACATTCAAAAAGTCCAGTTTTATAAACATTTATTGGTTATACAAACATTACAGAAAACATCAAGGGAATGCTCAATTTGATAACTTTGCGAACATTATGAAAACATTACTTTTAAATGGTCTCTGAATGCTCTGAAACAAGTAGTTAGTAATGTTTAAAGAAACAGACAAATGTCCAACTGAAATATTTAAGAAAAATATATAAATAACATTTTTATGCTAATGTCAACATAATTTAAAAGACCAGATCATTGTGAATGAGCTTTCTATTAACGTTACGGGAAGAATGTTTGTTTATAACATTAGCCAAAGTTCTGTGGATGTTTCATGTTAGCTGGGCTGCTGATCAGTGCAGCAAATTCACATGAGCAACTTCAAAATGACTGTATAGGAATCCACTCTCGATCGTGTGGATTCTTATTGCAGTGACTGCCATTGTCCTATTTTGCAGAGCAACAGTACATGTGACCAAACATTAACAGGCGCTCTCTGCCTGTCAATCATTTTGCACTTTGAGATTGCTGATTGGCTGTCATGTCTTTGGAGGGTGGGGTTTCATTGAAAGCGTGCACAGTCTTACTGAAATCACTTACGGCACTATTTGTAAACAAAATAACGAATGTGATAGAATACTGTAGCTCCTCACACATACATACACACACACACTTTCTCCTTCACTCACTTTACACTTACTGAATGTCAGAGAGGTGATCAATAACAGGTGTTCATTGAGAACAGGAAGTAAATGCCATTGTGTAAATTTATCCCTCATCTCTTGTCTCAGGGTTGGATGGTGGTTAGAGAAGACTGGAAATGAGGATTTGGCTTTAGCAGACAGATTACCTGGGTAGATTACTTACCATTACTGATTACAAATGACATGACGAAAATTGTAGTTAGTAACATAATCTATTGGATTGCACATATTAGGTAATGTATTCAGACTACTATTTGATAACTTTTAGATTACCTTTGACCTAACATGTAAGAAAATACATTACATTTTGTTATCAACAACATGAAGTAAATTAAACATTACTTTACACCAGGGTTTTCCAAACTGGAGTTATTTAGTCCATTACAATATACAAAACAGTCAGCAACAAGACAAACACTGCAACAATATAACAAAAGTTTCACTACAAATGATAACTGAGACGCAAGATCGTGTCATTTGTGTCTGTATAAAACAACAGAGTGTGAGATTGTGAAAGCAGCACCAATTTAATTCAGCTAAAGTAGAAATCTTTATTTAAAAATCTACTTATTTCCATAGTGAAATTCATTTTGAACAATAAGTTATCAACCTTTAAAGACAGACCTTCTGTGAGTTATGAGGTTGTAAGCCATGGTATATGCTTTTTTGAAGCCATAATTCCGCATCTTTTTAATGTATTTTTTAAATAATCATGTTCAGCAGTGAAATTCACGGTGAAAAACTACATTACACATGATTCACGCAATAACAAGTCACAAGTTGCACCAAAGAACACTTCAGCGTCTGCTAAAGTTTCCCAACTCTCTCAAACTACGTAAGTATTTGTATGCATATTTTGCAACACGTGAAATATATTGTTTCTATATATAATCAACATCTCCTTAATCAAGCATTTTTAATTCATGTCTTTCGCAATTTAGTTCTAGCCCTTAAAACCGCTAAGTACTCAGTCTCGTACCTTTGTCTGTTTGTCCAATTTTCAAATACTTTTAACTACACTGCGTTCCAAATTATTATGCACGTGACATATCAGTAGGATTTCGGTACAATAAAGAGTCAGATTTTGTTTGTGTTGTTTTTCACATCTTTTTAGTTAACTGGTATCAATCTCAGACAGGTTTGTTCAATAGTTTGCCAGTTCTTCTTAGGTAAATGGAAACCCTACTTAAAGAGGTTGTTCCACATTATTAAGCAAGTCACAGTTCTCATGAAATATGGCGAGGAAGAAAGATCTTTCTGAAGATGAAAAGTATGAAACAATGCAATGTCTTACAAAAGGCATCAAAACAAACAATATTTTGCGAAAAGCAAATAGAAATTATTGAACTGTCAAAAGATTTATGAGTGACTTAGAGCACAGAAGATATTGGTCAGATAAAGATTTATTAAGGAAAGTTTTTGTCAAACAAAAGATCTATTTTCATGCCTTCTCTCAAAATGAAGTGACCCAAGGTTGTCTTCATGGACCCATGTAGTGCAATTCTATCAATTCATCTTCAAAAATATTTAAAATAGCCTATTTTTCAGGAAGCATCCCCATATTTGGATAGCACGCAACATGAATATATTCACATTAACAAAACCCTGCAGAGAAACATTTTCATGATGAAAGCCAAGTCATGGTTGAAGGCTGGCAAATGTGTTTTTTTAGCACAAAAGCATTCAAAGTCACCATGATTTTTCTGCTTTTTCACAAGGTCTATATGACATGATTCAAGCCTGTGTGGCTTTAATGTACAATCGCGTCTTAATTCCTTTTACAAATATGTGGAGCATGTTCCTGGCTGGCAAGGTTAATTGCGTTACTTGTTGGGGGAAAATGTGATTTTTACACGTGTGCCATACGGAGACAGAGGTCGGCCAAGATGACAGGTTTCGAAGCCAGTTATAGCTCTGTACATTCAAGCACGCGTCAGATGTGAAGTAAAGTGTGGGGCTTTCAAGAGCAGGTAGCATAAATGGATGTCTTTGATTTAATGTGCAGCCTAACAGTAGATGAGCTTTTAAAGTGGGACTTTTTTTTTTCTTTGGTGACCTGTGAAGATTTAAGGAGATCACGGTTTCAGAGTGGCATTAAGGAGGAGATTGTTAGGCATAAATTGTAAACAGTCCCTTCATGTTTAGACTATCAAAGGCTTTTTGTGGCTCTTTATATTTTTATTGTAGCATCTGCATGTAGTAACATAAAAGGACACCAGTTTTGGTTTACTCTCACTGGTGGCTTTTGAGGTTATTTTCTCATTTGAATAGAAGACGTATTCTTACTTTTAACAGCTCTCTGATGCTGCTAGTGAACTTTTGAGCCCATTAAGTCCATGAATTCCCAGCATCACCAACCTTAAAAATATCATTATCCTACGCCAGCAATGCACTTCGCCGCAATTCAGCCCTTTGTGACTTTGTTGGTGTCAACTTTATTGTAGCACTAAACAATTCAGCTGTACTCTAATCTCATCAGACATTAATCACAGGAGACTTTGGTCTGATGTGGTTAGATGAGTTGTTCTGAAGTAGCTGCTGAAGGAGGAAGAGCGAGTCATCAATATTGCTGATAGAAAGAACTCCCACTTCCATATTATGGATTGGAGTCATGAATGCAGGCTGTTCCAAAAGTTAGACAGAATAATTATGCCTCCTTCTTAGATCTCTAATTTCAGTCAGATTCTAAAGCAGCATAGCATGCATTCTTTGTGGTAAAACCATACTTCATCCTGTCAGCATTTACATTAACCACTCTCATGCTGCTCAAAACTAACTTTTGTTTCTCTGGAACATAAAAGGAGAGATGTTGCTGAATTCAAAATTGTGGTTGTTTTTATGAATATAAATATAATGTTTTAACAATATAATATAATATAATATAATATAATATAATATAATATAATATAATATAATATAATATAATATAATATAATATAATATATGACCCTGGGTCACAAAACCAGTCATAAGTAGCACGGGTGGGTATATTTGTAGCAATAGCCAAAAATACATTGTATGGGTCAAAATTATCAATTTTTCTTTTATGCCAAAAATCATTAGGATATTAAGTAAATCTCATGTACCGTGAAAATATTTTGTAAATTTCCTACCGTAAATATATCAAAACTTAATTTTTGATGAGTAATATGCATTGCTAAGAACTTAATCCCCAATTTTCTCTGATTTTCTCAGTATTTAATTTTTTTTTTTTTTTTGCACCCTCAGATTCCAGATTTTCAAATAATTGTATTTTGACCAAATATTTTCCTATCCTAACAAACCATACATCAATGGAAAGCTTGTTTATTCAGATGATTTATAAATCTCAACTTAAAAAAAAAAAAGTCCTTAATGGCTGGTTTTGTGGTCCAGTATATGCAAACTACAATTTAAAAGTTTGGAATTTTTATTTAAATTTTAATGTTTTTGAAGGAAGTTAAAAAAAAAAAAAAAAAAAAAAAAAAAAGAACAGTAATATTGTGAAATATTTACAATTTAAAATAACTGTTGTCTATTTCAATAAATTCTAAAATGTAATTTATTCCTGTGATGCAAAGCTGAATTTTCAGCATCATTACTCCAGTCTTCAGTGTCACATGATCCTTCAGAAATCATTCTAATATGCTGATTTGCTGCTCAAGAAACATTATTATTATTATTATTATTATTATTATTATTATTATTATTATTATTATTATCAATGTTGAAAACCGGTTTTGCTGAATACTATTTTTGTGGAAACCATTATACTTTTTCCAGGATACTTTGATGTTCATTTGAAACAGAATTTAATATGCCTTGAATTTAAAGTACCCAAACTTTTGAACAGTAGTGTATCACAATTTTCACAAAAAAAATATTATGCAGCAAAAGTTGTTTAAAATATGATTTTAACATTAGGCCAGTATTTGAACACCGGTCCCCTCTCGTGGTAGGTGAAAACTTCATCACAAGGCTAACAAGCCATAAATCGTTTCTGTAATGACTCTTAATGTATGAACTGTCTATTCTATTCTATTCTATTCTATGCTTAGGTCACTAAGTGAGCCAGGACCTCAGTGCCAGAGATGCTGCCTTAGAAGGGAACAGACTATATATGTATGGAGAGCACAGCTGCTACGGGTAAGTAAAGACTCTCTCTGCCTCTCGCTTGTTTTTTCGCTCTTTTCTTGCCAAGCCCCCATTGATTAGTTGACAAAATATTTATAATTTGGTATAATGGCAGGTCTGACCTCTGCTGATATATGCACATACACGTGCACAAGTGCACAGAGCCAAGGCCCTCAAAATGTCGCTGCATTAATCTATTGTTAAAATACTTCAGCATATGCATGAGAGACTTCAGCAAGCGAAGTAAAAGCCTTTTAGCTTATTCCTAAAGCATCAGCCATGGGAAAGAGGGATTTGTTAATTGAACGGAAGGCTGATACACAGGCACTTTTCCTGTGATGGTGAAGTTTTAGTGAGACGCTCTTTCATCTCTAGAATCTGAATAGCCGATGGGCCTACTTTTACACTAAAAAGAAACTTTTCTGTGGATTAATTTGATTCGTTGCAATCAAATATAGTGACAAGAAAAGAAAAGGCATGGCTGAATATTACAAGACCAGGTTATTATTAATGTATAATTATAATTATTTTAAACATTTTTGAAAGAAGTTCCACATGCTAACCAAAGCTGCATTTATTTGGAAAAAACAAAACAAAACAAAAAAAAACAAATAGTAATATTGTGAGATATTTTTACCATTAAATTAATTAAAATTGCCATGAATTATAATTAATTACCATTAATTATTTCTATTTTAATATACTTTAAAATTTTATTTATTCTTGTGATGGCAAGGCTAAATTTTTAGCATCTATTACTTATCAATTAATTTAGTATGAAGAATAAATGAAAAACTTATAAACCATAATTAACAACAATAATTATATTATTTATTATTAATGGTACTCAATTATTAATAATGGTTCTGTCACGGATTACACGGAGACGAGGAACGGGTAGACGTGGAATGAATCAAAGTCTTTACTTGAAATCAAAACAGGCAGGATACATACAGGCTGGGAACATCCACATAACAGACAGAGGTGACGATTAATACTCAACAGGAAACACAGGGCAGAACACACTATAAATACACAACCTAACTAGATAATTAAACACACAACTGGAACATAATTAATTAATAATCACAGCAACAGGAAACTAACCAAATATGGGCATACAAGAGGAAGGGAAACACAAGACACACAAGACAATCCTGACAGGTTCATAATATTGTCAATGTTCGAAACAGTTTTTGCTTCTTAATATTTTTGTAGAAACTGGTATTTTTTCAGCATTATGTTATTTATTATATATTATAAGATTATAATGATATTTATTTATTTATTTATTATACTTTACCTTCAGTTATTAATAATGATTCTTATTATTATCACTGTTGAAAACAGCTTGCTGCTTATAATTTTTGTAAAAATTATCATTGTTTTCAGGATTCCTTGATGAATCGAAAGTTCAGAAGAATGTATTATGGTGTTAATGATTTGTTTAAAAAAAAAAAAAAAAAAAAAAAAAAAAGGCTTTCCGCCATTACGGTACATAGACCATATAATATCACTTTTCATGTATTTAGGTCAGTCTGTGACCAGCCAGTATCTTTACAACGAACAGTATCCACTGCCACACGGCAACAATGCAATGTCACACAAGTTGATGTCTGGGCCAAAATCAATATATTGATCAATTTATCCACAACTAACTCTAAAACATGGACTTCAGAGGTTATATGGTGCTGTTTTTTATGTGGTTAACTAAAATAACAGGGTTTATTGTCTTCATTGTATTCCAGTGTGAACAGAGAACATTTGTCATCATACAGTATGTTTACTGTACTCTTCAGAATTTCATTACACACGGCCACTGCATTTGATTACCAACACAAACACACATTTTTATAGCCGTCTATACATCCAAAATTGTGTTTGGACATGTAAGCTGCACTTGTATGAATGTCTTTGTAATATATGACAAAATCCATTCACATATTATTAAGTGTAACTCAAATGTTCAAAAACTTTCTGTGGCCACTACTCATTTGACATTGAATTCCCATTTAAAATACACAAGGCTAAAATATCACAATGGAATGAACACATCAAAAAGAACAGAATACATATAATATAGAATATTATCATGTGTGGCAGAATCTTGTTGACACAGTTATGAGACATTTTATGTGTATTTGGTATTAAAAATCAATTGTTAGAGGTGCAAGGTGTAATGAGTTTTAATGAAAGAGACCTGAAATCATTTACATACGCTATACTGTACGCTTCAAACGGCATAACCTTTGAGCATGTTTTTCATGAGTGCGAGTGAAAACAAAGCATTTTACACCTCCAGTGGTGATACTGTCAAAAATAGCTTTTCATAGATGAAGTAAGAGTAAGAATCTCACTGACAACAATCTGGTTGAATGTCTCAAAAATAACAAGCGCTCATGTTTCAGTCCTGGGTGAAATGATATCTGCAGCAGGCTGAGGTAAAGACTGCACATGCACAAACTTTGCATATTTGACACCTGTGTTGCCACCCCGAATCCACAGCTACTAAAATAAAACATACTCTTCACAAATGTTACAGAACACTCCTGAGGCATAATGAATACTGGCCTATTTCTTAAAAGCATACTTGAGCCTTAAGTCAGCACATTTTAAGCGTTTAAAGCTGAAGTGTGACATTTTTCCCAATGTTAAAACACTTTCTCCTTCCCCAGGTGAATATGCAGAGACAACTTTAGTAAACTATTCGTATATATTCTCCTGAAAAGTGTAAACATTAGATGCGTTTCTAGCTTTTGCATTTCAGAATCATCAGAGGAACATTTGAGATTGCTGTGCAATGATATTAGTCTGATGATATCTTCTTTTCTGAGAATCGCATCATTCACATGACATGTTGAGGCAAAGTAATGTGACTTGTCTAAGTATGTTCACCTTGGTCCATTAACTATCGATAAAATCACATCTTAGACCGGATGATAATAGTAGAACTACCAGGTTCAGTACAGCAGGTGGAAATTGCAGAACCACAAAAGGACAAAGAGCTTTTTCTGGCTTAAACCAGAGCTGTATGCATATTTAGATGCAATAAATTGTTTAATTAATTAATTAATTATTAATTTATTTGTTGCCAGGGTTGGAAGTATTCTTAAAGTAGTTATTAGTTAGTGTTCCTTTTAGGTGTGTATATGTACATGCTCAGAAAAAATGGTACAAAAGTTGTCACTGGGGCAGTACCCTTTAAAAGGGTGCTAATATGTACTGTTCACAAACTAATATATGTACCTTTTAGGGGCACATAAGGTACAAAACCTCAGTGACAACTTTTTCATCTTTTTTTTCTGAGAGTGAATGTATGTATGTGCGTATGGTATGCCATATTATCTAAAAGTCTGAATTTAATGTAAGATGCAAATTAGCAATGCTATACTCTATACTAGCAATGCATATTTTTCAGCTTTTTGGTTGGAATCATGTTTTTTGTATTGTCTCTATTCAAGCAAACAAACAAACAAATAAATAAAATAATCATTTCTACTTTAAAGTTCTCTCTCGTTCTCTCTCTCGCTCTCTCTCGTTTTCTCTCGCGCTCTTGCTCTCTCTCGCTCTCTCAATTCAATTCAATTCAATTCAATTCAATTCAGTTCAGTTAAATTCAATTCAAATGTGCTTTATTGGCATGACTTGCACAGTATTGCCAAAGCATTGTCCATTACATGAATAAGGAACAAACGATTATATAATACATAGAACAAGAATAGATCTGTAAAATAATTAAGTAAATAAGTACATGTATACTTTTTTATTTATTTATTTATTTTTTCCTTTTTCCCACAAACAAGAAACAAAAAAAATATTTAAGACATTGTTCTAAATATCAAAAAAAAAAAAAAAAAAACCTTTGTACAACATGTAAGAAATGATCTTGCTTCAGTTTTGTCCACTGGCTGACAGTCTTAGTTTGTGACAGGCTGATACATATCTTGCTGCTGTTGTGATCATTTTGGAATTTTCCCCTAAAATGTGACTTAATTTTTCTGCATTTGGTAATGCCATAAAATTTGGTTTAATTTGTTGGAATTTGGGGAAATATGCAGCTCTAATGTTGTGATAGTAATCACAGTGCAGTAAAAAATGTTCCTCTGTTTCCACCTCTTTCTGCGAACACAGTGCACAGAACACAGTCTCTGTTCTCGTGGCTGCCATCTTTGTCTGTGCCGTCCTCTCTCTATAGCCAGACAGTGACCACTCAGTCTGTACTTCGTTAGTGTCTTTCTTAATTTGTGATCTTTTATACAGCTCAGGTATTCTGCTGGTTTGTAGTCTCTTTTCAAGTGTAAATACAGCTCCATCTTCTTTTGTATTTTAGTGGCATCTTTCCAACAAGCAATGTAGTTTTGTTTTTGTAACTGAGTGATTTGGTTGGGCCTGATTGTGCTGTGCTGGTTTGGGTGTAGTTTGAGTACCAGCTGTAAAAGTGCGCTCTTCTGCAGGTTCTGCTCCTACCACTGCAGGGCTTCAGTCTGGTAAGAGCTCGGATCACTGCATTTCAGGTGCTGCTGGAATTTCACAGCTCTCTTTTGAATATTAATTAATAATGGGTTTTGTCCTAATTCAGCTCTGCACAAGTTGTTTGGGGTTTCTCCGTTAACTTTTAAAATGTTTTTACAAATTTGGGTGTGCATAATTTAAATTTCTTCTTTTTCCCATTTAGGGAAATCTTGGGTTTTTAGAGGTCCCCATATCTCACTGCCATATAGTGTAATTGGTTCGATTATTGCTTTTAGGATTTTTAGCCAGGTTTGAATTGGAATTTCATACTGAATTGTATTTTTGATCATGTAGAAGACTCTCAGTGCCTTTGCTTTCAGTGCATTCACAGCCAGACTGAAGTTTCCTGTTGAGCTGATTTTTAGTCCCAGATAGATGTATTCATGGGTGTGTTGGAGGACCTGGTTTCCTGCTCTGAAAGTGTATTTATTTTTCTTACACCTGGGTCTCTTTTGAAAAATCATTATTTTTGTTTTTGTTAGATTCATTTTAAGAGTCCATGTTTGACTGAAAGTCTCTATGATGTCGAGGAGCTGTTGTAGTCCCTCTTTTGTTTTTAACAGAATGACTAAATCATCTGCAAAAAGGAGACATTTGATTTCTGATTCAGTTAGGGTTGGACCGGGGGCAGTCGAATTGTTTAATTCCTTGGCTAATTCGTTTATATAAATGTTAAACAGAGTGGGGCTCAATGGGCAACCTTGTCTAACTCCTTGTTGTTGAGAGAAAAATTCTGTTCGTTTGTTCCCTATTTTTTACAGCACATGTATTGTTTTTATACATGGTGCTGATTAAATCGAAAGTTTTCCCTCCAATCCCGTTTTCAAGTAGTTTTAGAAAGAGTCCTTCATGCCAGATTGAATCAAAAGCTTTTTCAAAGTCAATAAAGCAAGCAAAGATTTTGGTTTTGTTTTGGTGTACGTGCTTATCAATGATAGTGTGGAGGGTATAAATGTGGTCAGATGTTCTGTGTTTGGGCAGAAATCCAATTTGACTTTTTTCCAAGATTTTGTGGGTTTTGAGAAAGTTTTTTAATTGTATGTTAATAATCGAACAGAATATTTTCCCCAGGTTGCTATTGACACATATGCCTCTGTAATTGCTTGGCTCAAACTTGTCTCCTTGTTTAAAGATGGGTGTAATTAGGCCTAGATTCCAGGTGTCTGGAAAATATCCTACACTCAAAACAATGTTGAATAATTTGGTTATTGCAGTTTTGAATTTGTCATTTGTGTATTTGATCATTTAATTTAATATTCCATCAATGCCACATGCCTTGTTGGGTTTTAGTGCATGTAGTCTGTCTGTTAGCTCATTTACTGTGATTGGGAAATCCAGGGGATTCTAATTGTCTTTAATTTTTTTCTTTCAGGATTTCTACTTTGGTTTTTATTTCATTTCGAGCAGGATTTGTTTCAGTTGTTTTGTACAGATTTTCAAAGTGTGTCCTCCATATGTTCTCATTTTGAATGGCCAATTCTTCTTTTGTGGTCTATAGAGAGTGTTCCAATTGTTCCAAAAGTTATTGGTATTTATTGATTCCTCTATTGTTTGAAATAATTGTTCTGTATGCTCTTCTTTTTTGCTTTTAGAGTTTGTTTGTACACTTTAAGAGCTTCATGATACTGAAGGTGGAGCTCTTGGTTGTCAGGATCTGTGTTTTTTATTTGAAAGATTTCGTACTGTCGTTCTAGTTCTTTTACACTCATCATCAAACCACTTCATTGGTGTTTTTTTGGTTTTCTTTTTGATGATTTTTTTTTTTTTTTTTTCAAATTGCACATGGATGCTGATTGGTGGAATATATCTGTAATGTCCTTTAGTATCAGATTTATGCATACTTTATTTTGTGGATATGTGTTAATTATAAATTTGTCCAATAATAATTTGATAGTTTAACTTTCTATTGCACTTTGATAGTTTTCTTTGCTGTTTTTTGTCCATTTGTATGATTTATGTGGCCTTAGTAAATGAGAGGGCTGTCTGCATATTTCATTGTTTTGAGTTGGTTTTAGATAGAGTGTAATTTTACAGTGGTCTGACAGAGGTGTTTGAGGACTGACTATGAATGCTCTGAGATACACTTGATCAATGTCTGTGATGAAATAATCTACAGTACTGTTACCAAGAAAAGAATTAAAGGTATAACAACCAAAAGAGTCTCCTCGTACGTGACCATTCATTATATACAGGCCCAGTGATTGACAGAGCTGTAGTAGGCTTTTCCCACTTTGGTATGTGAAGTTGTCATGAAGTTGTCTCTCTCTCTCTCTCTCTATCTCTCTCTCTCTCTCAAATCCTGTTGTCACCGGCACAGAATCAATTGTAGGATAGTCTGGGCCGAGAAGAGTAGATTCCATTTTCTTAACGAGGATTACATTTTGAGGCAGCATTTTAAGGAGCCTTCAAAATGGGACAGCCTTCATTGTGCCCTTGTGACACATTCGGTCTTCAAATTAAGTTTTATAAATTGAGACACAGCTAATGTGTTTCCTTCTTATGCATGCTGTCTTATAAATAAATAAATAAATAAATAAATAAATAAATAAATTAAACACCAAGGTCTTCTACATTTTTTATGTGCATTGCACCTGTCTACAAATTTGCATCAGTATATGTGGTTCTCTGACACTAACAAAACACAACTCTGTTTGTGTGAACTTCCCAATCAGTGGGTCAAAGGTCAGGACAGCAAGTGAGATGAACAGGAATTTCTCTCCAGGCATTATAGACCTTCTTGATCCCATCCAGTCCAATACAGCATGGTCTCAACCAATGAGGTGAGTTTAGGGCTGGGCTATCTGCTTGAATGACCAATGAGGGAAACCTTCTTAATAAAACCAATCATTAGGTGTGTCTTGAGCAATGCATGCCGCAGTGCATGCAAGTGTTAAAATTTTTGTCAGCACTGAAGCCTCATCAGCAGTCAGCTGACAGATTCTGTCAGGTTTATCAAAGTAAAACTGATATGACCCCAATATATATATATATATATATATATATATATATATATATATATATATATATATATATATATAAAAATAGAACGTCTCGGTTACGTATGTAACCCTCATTCCCTGAAGGAGGGAACGGAGACGTCACGTCGGTAATGACCGACTATGGGATCTCGCTTCGAGAGACCAATCTACTTCGAGTGTATCAAAACGAGCCAATGAATATTGGCATGCGCTGATTGCATTCAGCTGCCGCTGATCACAGCGTGAGTATAAAAGGGCAGCTGGTGCAGCGCATATTCAGGTTTTCGCTGAGGAGGCGAGCCGGTGACTCGGCCGCTCAGCGGTGGTACAGGAGCCGTGGCGACGGGACGTGACGTCTCCATTCCCTCCTTCAGGGAACGAGGGTTACATATGTAACAGAGACGTTCCCTTTCAGTCGGTCACTCTCGACGTCACGTCGGTAATGACCGACTATGGGATCCCTACCAAAGCGCCACGGATGCTGCCCCTTCCAGTGTCCTGTGCTAGCCTTCTTCGCCCCCTTGGTGTAGGCCAGGGCTCGCAACAGAAGGCCAGTCACTGTCGACGTAGCACTACCCACTCAGTGAACTTGAATAACACTGGGAAACGTACCCGTTCTACTTGGAACAGGAACGTGCGGAAGCCCCATCCTTCCCGAAGGAGGTTTCGGAAGCACTTACACACATGAATCAACCGTTTAGGTGCATATGGAAGATTAGAGGTGACTGTAATCCTCTTAAGATCGCAGACTGACTGCCGGGGAAACACGGGCTCTGTGGCTATACCGTGGGCTTTACACATATGGGATCCAATTAGGTATCTACATATGGAACCCAGCACTCTACCGGTTCTCACGGATTCATCGGGTGAGGGCCTGGCGCCGGACGCTCCGCCACGTCTGGCTGCCGAGGGGATGGAGGAGCTCGACAGGGTCTACTGTATGGACTCTCTGGAGCAGTTATAGCAAGCCGACCCAAAGCCGGGGCCACTCAGTGCTTCTACCCGTTTGAGGTGAGAACACAGGAGGATACCGGCTCCACACGAACGTGTTAGGGGTCGCCCAGCCCGCAGCTCTACAAATATCTGCCAGCGAGGCGCCACGAGCCAGCGCCCAGGAGGATACGACACTTCTAGCAGAGTGAGCTCTCAACCTGAGCGGGCAGGGCACACCCTGTGCCTGATAAGCCAGGGTGATGGCATCCACTATCCAGTGGGCCATCCTCTGCTTGGAGATGGCATTCCCCTTCTGCCGGCCTCCGTGACAGACAAAGAGCTGGCCTGAGGTCCTGAAGCTTTGTGTCTAGTCTACGTAGCATCTTAAGGCTCGGACTGGACAGAGCAAAGCCAGGGCTGGGTCTGCCTCCTCCGGGGGCAGCGCTTGCAGGCTCACCACCTGGTCCCTGAAGGGAGTAGTGGGAACCTTGGGCACATAGCCGGGCCGGGCAGGGCCGGGGACTCAGGATTACCTGGGAGTCAGCCGGCCCAAACTCTAGGCATGATTCGTCGACCGAAAATGCATGCAGGTCCCCTAACCTCTTGATGGAGGCCAATGCAAGCAGGAGCAGAGCCTTCATTGATAGAAACTTCAGCTCGACTGCCTGCAAAGGCTCAAATGGGGCCTGCTGTAGTGCCCTGAGTCAGGCCCCAAGAGGATACAGAGGGGGGCCGTGGAGGATTTAACCTTCTCGTCCCCCTAAGGAATCTGATGATCAGGTCATGCTTCCCCACTGACCTGCCTTCTACAGGGTCGTGGTTAGCAGCGATTGCAACCATGTAGACTTAAGGGTGGAGGGAGACAGCCTTCGCTCCAACCCTTGCTGCAAGAAGGACAGCACGACTCTGATCGGGCATCTTCGGGGGTCCTCTCGATGAGAGGAACACCACTCGACGAACAGGTTCCACTTCAAAGCGTAAGCATGTCTTGTAGACTGTGCTCTTGCTGAAGTGATGGTGTCAACTACCCCTTGGGGTAGGTCACCTAGAACCTCCGCGTCCCGTCCAGGGACCAGACGTGAAGTTTCCAGAGGTCTGGACGCGGGTGCCACAGGGTGCCCCGTCTCTGAGTCAGTAGATCCTTCCTCAGAGGAATCGGCCAAGGAGGGGCTGTCACGAGGAGCATCAGTTCCGGGAACCAGGTCCGGGTGGGCTAATAGGGCGCCACTAACAGGACCCGCTCCTCGTCTTCCCTGACCTTGCACAGTGTCTGTGCTAGAAGGCTCACTGGGGGGGGGGGGAACGCATACTTGCACAGGCCCCGCGGCCAGCTGTGTGCCAGTGTATCCGTGCCGAGTGTTCCCTCGGTCAGGGAGTAAAACAGCTGGCAATGAGAGGTTTCCGGAGAGGCAAACAGGCTACCTGAGCGGCTCCGAAACGACTCCAGATCAGCTGGACCGTCTGGGGATGGAGTCTCCATTCTCCGGGAAGTGCAGCTCGTGACAGTTCGTAGCTGCCCGGTTGTGCAACCCCGGAATGTGAATGGCACGAAACGACCTCAGATGCTTCTGACTCCAGAGGAGGAGGTGGCGGGCGGGTTGCAACATGCGACGGTTGTCGGTTGATACACGCAACGGTCGCATTGTTGTCCAATTGATGTGTCATTGCGGTTGGGGGCCCGTCCAAACCCCCGACACTTCAAGCCCATTGAACGTGGCCCCCCAGCCGGTGGTGGAGGCATCCGTGTAAACCACAGCATGCCTGGAGACCTGTTTCAGGGGCACTCCTGCCCGGAGAAAGGAGAGGTCTGACCACAGGGTGAAGGTTTGGCGGCAGGCCGGTGTGACTCGGACCCGGTGAGTGCCGCGTTGCCATGCCCACCTCGGGACTCGGCCATGGAGCCAGTGTTGAAGCGGCCTCATATGAAGCAACCCCAGCGGCGTGACTGCCGCTGCAGCTGCCATATGCCCCAGGAGCCTCTGAAATTGTTTCAGTGGTACCGCCGACCTGCTCTTGAACGTATTCAAGCAGTTCAACACCGACTGAGCACGTTCCTGCGTGAGGCGTGCTGTCTGATCGACCGAATCCAACTCCATACCGGGAAAAGAGATCCTCTGCGTCGGGGAGAGTTTGCCCTTTTCCCAGTTGACCCGAAGGCCCAACTGGCTGAGGTGCTGGAGCACCAGGTCCCTGTGATCGCACAACTGGGCCTAAGACTGAGCTAATATGAGCCAGTCGTCGAGGTAGTTGAGAATGCAAATGCCCTGTTCTCTCAGGGGAACAAGGGCTGCCTCCATAACTTTCGTGAAGACACGGGGCGATAGGGACAGCCCGAAGGGCGGGACCTTGTACTGATATGCTCGTCCTTCAAACGCGAACCGCAGCAATGGTCTGTGGTGCGGAAGGATCTACACATGAAAGTACACGTCCCTTCAGGTCGATCGCTGCAAACCAATCTCGGGGACGGATGCACCATCGTAACCCACCGCTTTTCTTGGCTACAATGAAGTAGGGGCTGTAAAACCCTATCCCCATATCCGCTGGAGGGACCGGATCTATCGCATCATTCGCCAGTAGGACTGCGAACTCCGCACGCAAGACAGGAGCATCAGCCACCTTCACCGGTGTGAAGTGGATGCCGCTGAGCTTGGAGGGGGACGACGGGCGAACTGAATCGCAAGCCGAGTCTGATGATCTGCAGGTGCCAGCGAGACTTTTGGGCCTCACAAGCTGGACCAACGGGACCACCAACATACCCGCGGTGGGGCAGCGAGGTGGAACGCAGAGACCCCGTCCGTGGGCAGTCCGAAGAGGGGTCTGAGTGTGTGGTGCACGCTTACCTGGTTCCACGGTTGGCAGAGGGTGCGTGAGTAGGGCCTTTGATGACGCTCTCGAACCGCCCGCTGCTGCCTGCTGGCGAGAGAGGAGGATGAGTGTGGTCCGGTATTGGTCCATCCGCGACTCTCCATACCCTCTTGGGACCCAGAGACAGAGAAACCTGCTCTCCTGTCGAGATTTTTTTATTTTTTTTTTGGAAACCAGATTCTCCACCCGGCCCTCCTCCGGGGGAGGGAGAGGTGCATTCACATCCCCCCAAAGAGCAGTTCCTCTTTCTCTGGGTCGCCCGTCCTAGGGCCTCTTGCTTTTTTGCTCACCGCCAGGTTGACGGGGGCCTGGACGGGCGGGGCGGCCTGCCTGCCTACGCCCAGCTCCACGGCACCGCTTGCTTGAGGCTGCTGCGGATGCGGCGTGGGAGTGGGTGTGGACCCAGGGGGCCGCCCTCGGCGACAAACAGCCTGGGGCGCTGCAGCCGGTAGACGGGTGGAGGCAGCAGCTGCCTGCCGGGGCAGGATGTGCGCCTCAGTCTGCTCATGTGCAGCTGAGAACTGCTGGGTCCAGCTCTCGACTGCGTCGCCGAAGAGGCTGGTCTGGGACACAGGGACCTTGAGGAACCAACTTGTTGGCGTCCCTCATGTCGACCAGATAGAGCCAGAAATGGCGCTTCTGGACCACAAATGTGGACATCGCATGACCCAGAGAACTCGCAGTGGCCTTCGTCGCTCGGAGCGCGAGGTCAGTGTGGTTCGGAGCTCCTTTTAGAACTTCCGGGTCGTGACCACCCTCGTGCAGGTCCCCCAGTGCTTTAGCCTGAAGAACCTGCAGTAAAGCCGTAGCATATAAGGCGGAGGCAGCTTCTCCACAGGCCACATAGGCATCGCCGGACAGACCAGATGAGTACCTACAGACCCGGGGGAGGAGGCAAGGTTTACCCTGCCGGGCGGAGGCGGTATTAGGACACAATTGCATCGCAACCGACCGCTCCACCGGGGGGACTCCTGTATAGCCCCTAGCTCCACCACCGTCGAGAGTGGTGAGGGAGGAGGAGTTAGCAGGTCGGTTTCCGTCAGAAAAAGGTGCCATCCACGACCTGGTAAGCCCCTCATGCACCTCCGGGAAGAATGGCATTGGGGCAGGGTGCTGAGAACCAGCGTGGACCACCCCAAATAACCAATCATCCAACCTTGAGGGCTCGGGACAAGGTGGAGGTCTCCACTCGAGCCCTACCCTCACGGCAGCCCAGGAAAGCATAGCCGTCATTTCCGGATCCGATTCATGCATTGCTACAGTCCCGGGGGAGAGCAGCGCAGCCGAATCTTCCTCTCCAGAAAGCTCCGGCTCACCCTCCGATGCAGCAATCGACATCCGGCCGTCAGGAGGAGCGCCGAAGGATACCACTGGTACGCTCTTTGAGAGGGCCCAGTGCGTTCCGTCGGCCGCTCAACTGGTTACGGAGCGCAAGAGGAGCGATGGTCCCTCGAGGGTTGGTTCCCTGGAGGGTTTGCCACCACTATGACCCTCAGACCACCCGTACTACCGCCTGAAGTAATTCTCGTCCTGGCTGCAGACAGGCGAGAACCAGATCAAGGCAGGCAACGGAGCTCCGCCCCTTTTTGAGGTAACGGAGCCAGGTCTGCAGCTCCGAGATGATTACCTTCCCGCAAGGAGAAGATAACTCATCCACGAACGCCACCTCAGTGTACTTTTATGCCCAGACACGTGAGGCAGTGATCGTGACCATCACCCAGCGCCAGGTAACGACCGCATCCAGAAACACACAGGTGGTACGTTGTCTATAGCAAGACCCAATTCGTCTTTATAAAGACGTAACGTCGAGTTTGCCAGACCGAACGTCGTCTTTAAAAAGACGCACCCGTGAATGCGCTTTTAGAAAAAAAACTCTTTTAGCGTGCTGAAGCGCACAGGGGAGATGGCTGCCTGCAACACAAACAGGGGGTAGTGCAGCCTGCTGTGTGCAACCCACTCGACACGGGAAAACCACCACCGCTGGAGCGCCATACCACCAACACCAAGAGCTCCAAAGAGCGCGCTGAATTCGTTCAGTCTTCTTCTCTCAGTAGAGTAGTCAGGAGCAAAACGATGTGTTCGCTCGGCTCCGAAGCGAAAAGCTGAATATGCGCTGCACCAGCTGCCCTTTTATACTCACGCTGTGATCAGCGGCAGCTGAATGCAATCAGCGCATGCCAATATTCATTGGCTCGTTTTGATACACTCGAAGTAGATTGGTCTCTCGAAGCGAGATCCCATAGTCAGTCATTACCGACGTGACGTCGAGAGTGACCGACTGAGAGGGAACCCACTTTATTTGTATGTACAGTAAATAGTATAGACTTATGCTGAACTTTATTCTAGTATTAAGCAGTACATAAAATATTGCATTTAAAGTGTTTCTGTTGCTTCGTCTGGAACATCTGTGTATTTGACAAACATTGCATCTAATCCATTTCATCTGTGAGAAAGTACACAAACACTGTGCAAGTGTTACTACTGTTAGTGATGCAGAAATAAGTAAAAGTGAATGTATTTCAAGTACATTTTTAATAAATGCATTTATTTTCAAGCCAACCATTCAGAGAAAAAAATGAAAAGTTAAACAACATCAAACATTTCCCTTCAACACAAGCTGCAGGCTTCGTCCCGACAATGTTGGTTCATTAAACTGCACAATGTTCAGATCAACCTGTAATCATAAAATAAAGTCCCAAGTTTTGCAGAGTTTCAGTATTGTCACATTTCTACACTTCAGCCGAATGCATTTCAGCTGGAGGAGGGGAGTATGAGTGGAGTATATCTCCTGCACGCATGAAGATAGATCTATAGCGACCGTAAGTATAAAGAGGACATATTCCAACCTGTTAAGCTGATAATCTGCTCATATTTCTGGTGGGGATTTGGCGCCTCAGCAGAAACTGCTCCTAAAGGATGTGGATGTTGACGTAGAGAGCTTTTTCTGCAGAACCTGAGCCCCGTCTCTCTCTCAGGCAGCTGCAGAGGAAAGTGACAATGGATCGATGCATGTGATTAATTAACTTCTAATGAGTTCATCTGAGCGGCAGGGCCCAGGAAAGTTGGACATGTCCTCGGCTTCAAGTTTGACCTACCCTACTTACGCACCTCAGCATCCATCAGCTCTGTCCCTGTCTCCCCTTCTGTCTCTGTCTGTCTGTCTCTCTCTTTCACTTTGCAAGATAATCAATACTCAAAAGCAAACCAGTAGGTCATTGCTTCTTATTTGGTGCCACATGGGTTTCCCCCATTCTCTCAGGCTTGTTGTTGAAATATAGGTAAGTCAATATGAAATCAAAATTCTCTGTTTACTCTCTCTCGAATTGCTACTTTATTTATTTATTTATTTTTTTCTGTGAACAGTTAGTCGGTGCATCTGTACTGAATGCTGTATTATGTTGACTATAAACCCATTAACATGAAAAAAAAAATACAAAAAAACAAACAAAAAAAAACTTGTTTTATTGTATTTTTAATCACATACTGTAAATGCAATTTTGGTGAGCATAAGAGACTTTCAAAACACTAAACAATCTTTACAACCCCTTTTTTTAAATATAATGTACATTTTTTTCCATCTGAAAACTAGTGTTGGGTGTAATGCTTTACCAAGTAATTACTGTAATTTAATTACTTTTCCCTTAAAAAAAGTAAAATAAGGGGTTACTTTTACCATTTTTTTTACAGTTATTTATGATGTAATTCCATTAAATACTCTATAGGTTATAGAACAATTCTTATAAAAAATAGTGGTGATAAAATCTAATGTAAATTTAATGTTAATGTATGTTTTTAATGTAACCTTGTCCCTTTAAGTACTTTGGTAAATTCAAGAATAATCTACTGTATGAATAATCTATAATTTTATATATATATTTTTTAAACAATTAAAAGAGCAGTTAGATTGATCAATGCATTCTTCAACTGGTTGTGGCTAAAATGGGATTTAGAAAGTAATTAGTAATAAGTAATGCAATATTTTTTAGAGAGAATAAATGAGTACAGTAATCTAATTACACCGCTGAAGATGTAATTAGTAGCTTGCAATTAATCACTTTTTTAGAATAACTTACTGTATACAACACTGCTGAAAACAAAGAAAATAGTCAACATACCTGTTTACAGTGGCTGTTTGGGTAAAATGATGATTATTCTGACAAAAAAAAAAATAAATACATTAAACATTTGCTGAGCTGTGAAAGTGAGTGACAATTGATAAATAAAAATTTCAAAATTTATGCCATACATTTTGATCTGACCTACAAAATAAACAAGCTTATGCAAAGTCGAAACCCAGGCAACTATTTCTGATCATATGCTCCATGTTTAAGTACCCAGAGTGGTTTTAATTTGTCCTGAGGTGAAATTAATAAATGGCGTACCATCCATCATTGACTCGGCCTTTATTGATCCAGTGTGGTCTCTCTTTTAAACTAAATTATATCTGGAAAAAAAGTCCTTCGAAGTAACCAACACACTCTGGGCAGAATTAATCAGGACGACGTCTCATGAAACACGACAAGAAACAAAAATCAGGAGGTTTATCATTTTAAATGTGCGCTGAGGTTTAAATTATATCTCATGTATGATCATTTTCACTCCTGAGTAGAGGTAAGAGTCAACCTTTACAATAATGCCAGAGAAAATATTATGAATTCAGGTAAATTGAGCCACTTTTTGACACCAGTTTATGTGAATGAACTGAACTGTATATTGAAACAGCACCATTGCCACTTTAAAGGAGTAGAAATGCCTGTTAGATGCTAATGTGAAAGGCAACTGAAACCTCTGCGTGAACAGGCCTGGTTTTTATTTTTTTGTTTTGCTGTCCTCTGTGACTCATCAACGCCTGTGAGCCTCATCGGTAGTCACATTAGCATTGATTATATTCAGAGCCATGAAACCGGGCGACACGCAGAGCGAGCTCTACAACACGACACGGTAAAACGTTCTGAACTCTCCTGAGATTCAGAAGAGAAGAAAGAACGGAAACAATCGCATTTCAATTACGCCAACTCTCAATCTGTGACACGCTCCCCACGTGACATCAAACCCGGAGCACAAACAGCAGCATTAGCACTAAATGAAAGCGGCAACGAAGACGTAAACATGTTTGTTCAGAGTGGCCATATGACTCACAGATCTGTGTGTGGTTCTGCCAGCGGTTCCATTAACACTGACCCATAAAATAGCTAGACCATGAACTGTGCATTTTCTGATGGGCTCGGGAAGTGTATTCTTACACGCATTTAAAGATTAATGACAGTACACTGCATTCATACGCCTAAAAACAGTTGAAAAGGGGAAAATCTGAGGCTAATGATGAACTGAGGCTGTGAGATTGCCACAGTATTCGAGTATTAAGTGTTGAAGAGTAACATCAACATTAGCAGACTTGTAAGTAGGCCTACACACATCAACAACCTCTTCACCCTCCATCGCAGCCCTTAATCCTCTCCATAATGGCTACTTTTAAAACTCTATTTTAAGTCTGTGCTAACAAATTAATCTACATTAAATCTGTTTATTACTTTTTCCATTCTGCTAGAAGGGTTGCATGAGTAGGTCACTATCTCAAATAACTAAATCAATAAACCCTATAAATACAAAAGCAGTATATGCCAGAAAACCCATCTTTCTCTGTTTCTCCATGGCTTTGTTTATGCAACCTGTTGTTAATGATTTTATTTAAGAGGCAAGTATGATATTGTGTCCTACAATATTAGATACAATATTACATATTATTATTAGTCAAAATCAATAAGTCTGATCTTTTATATAAATAATGGTTAAAATACTGTTTAATGCATTCACTTGACTTGAAATGCTCACTTTTTTCAGCCTTCTCAATACATATATTTCGCTAATAACATATTTCTTATCAAACATTTCAAAATTTTAATCCAGTAGCCACTGTAATCTGATATATGAACCATTTTCTTTGTGTTCAGATGGAAAAATGGAAAAAATATATAGTACAATTTAAACGTTTGGGGTCGGTGAATGTTTTTTTAATATATTGGAAATCTCTTATGAAGTCTCCTATGCTGACCAAAGCTGCATTTTTTTTTTTTTTTTGATAAAAAATGCAGTAAAAACAGTAATATTGTGAAATATTATTACAATTTTAAATAATTCTCTTCTATTTTAATATATATATATATATATATATATATATATACACACACACACACACACACACACACATACAGGATTCTTTGATGAATGAAAAGTTCAGTTGAACAGCATTTATTGAAAACAGGGGGAAAAAAAATCTAATGTAACTTTATAAATGTCTTTACTGTCAGTTTTGATTCATTTAATGCATCCTTGCTGAATAAAAGTATATATTTTGAGCCCAAAGAGTAGAATATATTAGAACATAGTATTTGCATTGAACTAAATGGCAATATTCAGCTCATATATACATGAAAATAAATCTTTAGGACTACTGTGAACAACTTTGACTGTTAATAATCAATATACCACCTTCTGTAGCCTTGTGATATGTGACAAACCGAAACCATCTAGTATACTGTCTTATAGACCAGTAAACAGTGTGCAGTGCAACTTCTGAATAGCTTGTTAAAGAAAACAAAAGCTAAAAAAAGAAATCTTCCTCACTAACAGAACTGACGAGATTGAATCATCAGGTTCTCCATGTCAGATAAACAGCATTCGGACATCAGAGAGCCATAATTTACTGATCAACAACACTTCAATTCATTTGGCTTCACTGGAGCTAAATTGTGCTGTCGATGTGGTAAATAGTACATCCAAGTGGTTGGATAGAAATGTCAGGGACATTTAGATGAGAGCTGAGAATTAGGTAGAGAACGCAGCAGTGTCTCATGTCATGTTGTGAATTATTTGGTCAATTCATTAGAGCTATTCTGGCCACATCACATTTGTAAGAATAGCGCTCGGCAAGGGCGGGTGTGTGTGTGTGTGTGGTGCTTCAGAGAACTGTCTCTGCCTCTTGGTTTGAAGTCTGTCAGGCACGCAGCATAAAAATAACACATCTGAAAATCTGAAGGAGCCCTAAAAGGTGTTAAAACGATCACAATAATCTTAGTGAAGCCAAATTCATCTTTAAACCTTTTGCATTTGTTACAATGAAACGTAGTGATTCTGACAGAACATGAAGGAGCACATCAGATCGCAGAGGTGAATAAATAACGACAATTTTTGAATGCGTTCCGTCTAACAAAATGTCAAATTTTGGCATTTCCAATGTTGTTTTAAACAAACAATGCTTATGCCTTTTTCCTCTGCAACAGCTTGTAACCAGACTTTGTCTTTTTATCTGCACTAAAGCACAAATTATAAATGTTTAAGGGGCTCCAGAGCAGGTCAGTTTGATTAATAGAGCCAGTTGAGGTGACTGTGGGGTTCTAATGTAACAATTGGACAGTCAGGGCCATATTGAGCAGATGGTAATGAATCATGAGCTAGCATGGGCTAAAATGCAAAATCATGGTCATCGGGATAGAGATCATACTGTAGGGCTAGAATTTATTCTCCAGAATCGGTTTTGACACTTCTGTTTAAAGAAATGAAGACCAATGGTCCACAACAATGTGTTTGATCACACTGTAATATGTGAAATATTACATGTTGTTCAGGTCATTGAAAGGACATGCTGAGTGGATTATTTTCGCTAGTCACTGGTGTGGCTAGGTGAATCATTTCAACTATAATCCGACAGCTGTATGAGTGTATAAAGCCAGCAAAGCCATGGATGCACCAATGATTTCCCTCAGCGGCTCCCATTCTGAGCGGAATAACATCAGTCAGCTCTCAGAACTGCACCCAGCAGATCACAAGGCACTCTTACCGCGCTGAAAGCTGACGCTCTTTGTCTATTATATATGTGTTGCCTCTGAAATACTTTACTTGAGCAATGAAGCCAAAAAAAGGGCCTGATATACAAATGCATCAAACTAAGTGCCTGTCAGGAATCCATATTTATATATTCCTTCAATAAATGTGTCCTTTAAGTAAACCAAAAATATTACGCTGGGGAGGGAGCGGCGGCAATCGCTGGCACAAACCATTAATTTCCTGTGAACGTGGCCTGAAACACGCTCAGAGGAGTGGGGTGACCTTTTCCACGTTCAAGGTAAGTAGAGACAAGAGATACAGACAAATGAGACACTGGAGAGAATGGAAGTGAGAGAGAGAGAAAGAAAGAGAGAGAGAGACATAGGAAAAGACTATGTGTACTAAAACTTTCACAGTTTCTAAACTTTCTAAAACTCACACTACACTTTATTATGGGTTAACATCTCTTAACCTTGGGTTAATCAATGTCTCACAGCTGCAGTTACTTTGAAGGGGATTTAGCACCTTAAAAACAAAAAAAGTCATGCCTATTCAAGCAGCCCAAATAGATTGAAAAAAAAAAAAAAAAAAAAAAAAAAAAATATATATATATATATATATATATATATATATATATATATATATATATCTTTAATAATTAAGCCTGAACAAAAGGTCAGGGTCAGGGTCATATATATCTATATATACAGTATATATAATGATACGCCGAGTAACAATATGACAATACATTAGTACTTCTTTAAATATGCACACTTTTGGACTAATGTAATGTTTTAATGGAATATTTGTCATGACAAGTTTACCATCTCACGTGACTGAACATATAACTTATGGGCTTCTTTATTAAATTCATTTTGTTTGATTTCTAGGCTACTCCTGACATAAATTAATAGGCAAATTAATAGAGGTGTCATAATAACTTACAACATGTACAACTTGCCGTAAATAAATGTAAACAAACAGACCTCTGGCCGAGGGTGGGAATCATCGACAAGTGCAGTGTGCTACATTTATAATGGTTAAATAGTTTCTCTAATCCCACCTTAACATCTTATACAGATAAAATAAACTCTTCATATGTGTATTTTCCCAAAACGTGAAAATACTGTCACTAGATGTATTAAAACGCTGCTTGGTTTGTTTGAATGTTTAGACATAGAAACTTTGCAACAATCAATGGCGTGAGTGTGGGGCGGGACTATTTTCTTTACTGACCAATGGCAGAAGCAGAGAGTGTTCACGTGACGAAAGTAGCACAGAAATAACACACCTTTGACAATCAGAGCAGGTGGGCAATAATACAATCATTTCAATGCCATACCAAACTTTATCAAATCCAATATCAACTGTAGATATTAAATTTTCAAATTTAATTTATAGCAATATTGCCATTTAACAATACATATTTAAACAACCTGGTCTCATGACGAAAACCTACCTCTGGGAACTTTCTCTCAAGATGTGAAATATGTATCGCCATGTACATTTCGTGACACATTCAATGTAAAATGTCCACTGGGTGGCGTTAAAAGAGTGTTCAATAAACACTCAGTTATATGGTATATGGTACTCGATATACGGTACGTTTTATGTGACATTGGTTTTGTGGGTGTCACCGCAGTTCTGACTTGAAATGTCCGTTGAGTGGCGCTATAAGTCTAATGCTCCGTGACATTTTAAAATAGCATACTATCTGCACTACACCTAAACCTACACGATAGTATGAACAAAAGCGAATGTGACGTAAAAATGCAATCACAAACATGCTGTTTTAGCTTGTTTTTTGATCTCTCATCTTTCAGCTCTTTTATCGTGAGTTATGTTTTCGACGGGATTCATACCCAAGGATTCTACATCCTAAATCTAATTCCGTTTCAGCTGAGCTACCAAGCAAACTGATTACGTCTGGAAAGCGAAACATATGGAGCTGTAATCATAACCGTGTACAAAAACGATGCTTGCTGAAAAGTGTTCGCTGTTTTACCGCCTCTAGTGTTAATTTCTGTTGGAAACTGCAGTGATATGTACTTATTGATACATATTTCGCATCTTGTGAAAAAGTTTCCGAGAGGTACGTTTTCATCATGAGACCAGGTAGCAACATTTAACATGCATATATGTATATATATATATATATATATATATATATATATATATATTTTTTTTTTTTTTGTCATTTCATAGGCCTGCTGCAAATTATCAGACGTAACTTATTGTTTATCATTTGTTAACAACAATAACATGTTTAATATTTTAACAATTTTTAATTTAAACAAACTTATGCTACACATCGTGTAAATATGTTAAAATAAATGTCACATAGCTATGTAGTATAATAACTTGCAATTACATTTCTCTGTCATCATTCACTGCTTTATGTGTTTGAATGAGCATTCTTTCAATGACTGTTCTTTCAGCATTTCTGAAGGAGAAATAGTTTTTATTATTTAAAAATATTTGCTAACTGTAGAGTTCCTCTTTTTTAATATTGAAACCTAAGATATGCATTAATCTATCTAGATATGCATACTTTTATATTTAAATAAATAAATGATAAACTCAGTAGTATAAAGCAACACTTATGCATTCTGCAAATTATATATATATATATATATATATATATATATATATATATATATATATATATATATATTATATATTATGTAAGCTAGTGTAACTTTCCAGGGTCATGAGTGTGAAAATTTATATATATATATATATATATATATATATATATATATATATATATATATATTTATATATACACACACACACAGGGTCATGAGTGTGAACAAAGTTTCTTTTACAAAAGAAACAAATAATACCAAGTCAGTGTAAGATTTCCTAGCACCACATTGTGCTTACAGTTGATGCTTATTGGTTTTTCGACAAATTTATGTACTGAGGTCTGCTGTGGATTATTCTGCTCTGCTACAGTGCACCTCTCAAAAAAACCTCTGCCTGCATAGTGTCATGTGAGAAGTGTATTTCATATATGTTTGGTTAACTATATCAAATATAGTTCTAAAAGGCACTGTAATTACAGCATTGACTACATTCAGAGGCTGCCTTAATTGGGTCTGGGTGTATTGACTGTCGTCCCCTTGCTCTCCCCTCTACCGCGGTCGATGCTGCAGCTTGCTGTCAAAGACCGGGTTGCCTCTCTAAATCCACACCTCAGCCTCATGGGTCACGCACAAGGCTGCTTTTCATCTGAGAGTCATAAGATAAAGACTCGGAAACACGGGTAAAAAGACACCCTTTACACTATCATATGTGTTAGTCGCTTTCCACTGGATCTCCTGGAGTCTTATGTCTGTCCTTATCAGCCGATGCTACAGTAGCTGTGTATGCAACCATCTTGTGCCATATCTGATGTGTTTTTTTAATGCAACGTCATGTTCCAGCATTTTAGCAAGAAGTGCTTATGTTTTGTCAAGGGGTATTATATATTTATTTATTTTTAAATTTTTTAAACATTTGCTGTCTTTACCACTTTTTATTAGTAGGGACAGTGAGAAAGAGGACATTATGGGGTAACAGGAACGAAAAAAATAAGCACTATTTTCAGGAGATTTTAATATTTTTTTCTGAATAGACGTTTAATTATTTATTTATTTATTTAACCACAACAGTGTCTAGTGCTACATTGGAAAAAAAAAATGTTGCAGAAGCAATTTTCATTTAAAAATTGCTAGTTAATCTCACAAATAATTTTAGAGAAGCGGCAAGTGTCACATTGAATTAAACGTGAAATTTTGTACACAGTACAGAGACTGAAATAGTATTTTATAGGAATAATCTTTGTTTTATTTAAAACTTTAAAACATTTATATTTATTTAAAACTTTAAAACATTTTATAGAGTGTATAGTGGTTGTTAATTGAAATATTTATGCAATTAGATTTTTGTATTCAAAATTATCTGGTGTATTTCACAAATAATTACAAAGCATATTGAATTAAATGTTAAAATTTGAAGTAGAAAAACTGAAATGGTATTTTATTTTTACTCAAATACAAAATAATCTTTACTCAAAAAAAAAAAAAAACTTAAATAAAACGTTTTATTTACAACTTTAAAACATTTACAATTTTAAAACATTTTTTACAACTTTTTTTTTTTATTTATTTATTTTTTTAAAAGTATATAGTGGTTGTTAATTGAAATGTGTCTGCCAATTACAACTTTAAAACATTTACATTTATTTACAACTTTAAAACATTTTATTTACTTTGTTTAGAGTGTATATAGTGGTTGTTAATTTAAATATTTCTGTCATTTATCACTTTTTTTTTTTCAAATGCTTTCTAACTTTTTAACAGATTAAAAAATAAGTATATCTGGTCTATTTTTGTCACTACTTTAGAAACATTCCCACAGTAATACATGCTAATAAGAATTACAAATAAGGGGATTGGCAAAATTAATATTTTGAAGTGAAAATAGACCCAGAGGGTGATGTGAGTGACCATTTGGGGAGGTGTAGTCCAGTGGAACAATTCATGAGATATTAATTAAATCTGGTGCACAGATTATAACACAACGGCATCTGTTGTGTTGTTTAAAAAAAAAGAAAAAAAAAAAGAAAAAGAAAAAAAAAACATGAACCCACAGTATCCAGAGTATACAGAACATCTTAGAAACCACATAGCAACATACTAATATCCACTCAGAACAAAAAAAATTGCATTGTTGTGGGTTTTGCATGAGCACCGCTCATTTTCTTGTGTAAATGTAAACATCTAGAAATCATGTGATCTAGGAATATGGCATCTTTGATGCATTTTATTTGCTCAAAAGATAATGTTTATCATTCACAGTGTACAACTCTCTGGGTGTTGCTGTGTTTGTGTGATATCACACTCCTATCACTGAGATCAGTCTGTTTTCAAGCTTTATTGCACCTTACCAGGTAAGAATTCTTACTTTCTTCTTTTTAAAGAGCACATCATTAGATGCATGTGTTTAAATGATGTCGGTGACTTAACAGTTGTCTTAGAGTTATGCTGCTAAACTAACTGAGTGATGTGATTGCTTTGGGCAATCATTCTTTGGACTGTATTCACATATTGACCTCATATATTGAACTTCACATTGCAAAAAACATTTTCTTAATCAGTATTTTATTTTACTTCTAGTCCTTATATAGCAAATTGTTGTTGATTTTTGTTTTGTTTTGGCAAACCGTACAAATTTGCCAAAACAATTACAATTTATTTGTATAGCGCTTTTCACAATACATATGGCTTCAAAGCTGCTTTACAAAAACATGATGTTAATGTTTATAATATCTTAAAATCTTCATGCTATATAGTGGCATTTAACAGATTAGAGCTGGGCGATAATGTAGCTTACAATTTGTGATGATATAAACAGTCACACAGTTGAGATTTGCTATATAATATAGTATTACTTGAGTATACTGTATATTTGCAGATGAAGTTAAATATACTGTATATCCAACTGTATATAAAAAGCTGTGTGATAATATATAATACATTTTGCAATGATATAAACAATCACGGGCAAGTTATTAAATTAGATGTTATTAATGTATTAATTAATTTGAGTTATTAATTCATTATGTGGTGGTATTATAAAACCTGTTATGTTCAGTATTAGGTAAGTAAATTATTATTATTATTAGTAGTAGTAGTAGTAGTAGTAGTAGTAGTATTTATTTTATTTTATTTTTTGCTGTGCATTGCATTGATGTTTCACTGCTGCAGTTATGCTCAGTTGTTTATAAAATGACCACCTTTTGTTTTGTCCAAGGTTTAAACTTATCTACTGGAAATCAGGGGAGTTAGGAAAGTAGCCTGATCTGACAGTTTCATTTTTGCTGTATATGAAGCTTCATTTTTGCAGTATGAAACGTAGCCTCTGATTACACATCTTTAATTCCAATGCAATGAAACATACTTTTCATTTGGTACAAACAAGGCCAGATAAATCAATTATACATGCATATCATGTCTCACATTCACACAAGCAGCCTTGGCAGCCGCATGATAAACCCAGCTGAATATAGGAATTATGTGACTATTTGAAAGTCTTTGCTCTCCATGTGTTCAGTTAATGCTGTTTACACTGTAATTGCAGATATTCCTTTTTTTAATTTGAACATCAAATTTGATGCCTCTCTGTCCTTGAAAAACAAAATACAGCTCCCATAAACACAATAGCTGGAACTTTCCATTAGTAAAGTATAAAATGGTGTTCCATATGTATTTTTTTATAATGACAAATTGTTCTTTGGCATTGCAATTTTGGTCACGGGATCAAGGTTTAGCTGAGTGACATGGTACAGTTAGTTCTTGTTGGTAGATGCTATAACTGCACCATCTGCTTTTAAAATGCATCTTTCTTAAGGCTGGAAAACGGCAACTTTTGTAAAGATTTTTAACCTAATTTTCAGTCTGGGCAAGTTGATGCTAGTTGCAAATGTAGAGAAGTCATAGTTGACTGATTTCACAGAAAATCACAAACAATCACTACTATTTCGTAATAATACAGGAGATGTTCCATGAGTTCCTCACCTTTTTTAAGGGCTCATAAAAATTTTCAATTTCCTTTAATTTATTAGCAATATATGTTTATTAATAAAAACAAGCACATTTAACTAGCCGCTACTAAGTGCTGTATGCTGGCTAATTTACCCGTTCCGTTTTTTAATATTTATTGCTAGAACACAGCAAAATCAGATCAAACAAAAATCTGAGTTTCAAACTATATTTATGTCCCAAATGTTACAGGGTTGCAGAACTGCATTCCTCATCTAAAATGAATAGAACATAAAGCAGTTCATTTAATATTTAGTTTGACCTCCTGAGGTGAATGAACGACATCTGAAGGTTAAGCACTTTCTTTCACTGGCTCTTGGTTGGAATTTATTTATTTATTTATTTTTTTTTTCACGCTTTATTTTGTGGCCTTTTTATGGAAAGCACCAGGTGCGTGTTTCCTCTGGTCATTCTGGGAATAACTTGCATTATATCGTAAGGTCATGATTGGAGAAAAGCACCTGATAAAGGTGTCTGTTCTCTACGGATGATCCAAAACAGATTCCTGAACTCCAACATGCCTTCAATCTCGGTGACTTCTCTGAAGTAAACAATAGGTGACTGTTTTTGTTGGTATTTCCTTTTTTCTTTTTTTCTTTTTTCTTTTTCACAACAGCATCTCAGAGCATGATTGCAGGTTTATCTTTCTATCTATCTGGCCATGATAGTGATAACTATGATAGAGGACACTTCATCTGCTCCAATGTGTAATTTTTTACTCTTGTCCAGATAGATGGATGTGGTGTGGGCTGTTTGAAATAGTCTATCTGCTTCTTTGCACAGTAGGCTTGTGTTTGGCCAATACAGTATTTGTGCCGGGTGAATTTACTGCATTGTGTTTGCTGATTGTGTTCATTTTGTTCTGTTCCTCCATCATTCTCAGTAAACTATGGAGTCATGTCTCTTAGAGCAGAGAGTGTCTGTGATGTTGGAGTGCTGTTTCAGTTGTGTGCAGGGATGTTTTGTGTTCAGGATGAGGGTTGCTTGAGACTAATCATTGTTCTACATGGTTGTGTGATGTTCAGAACTGAACTGACAATGATTTTTAAATTCCAGTCCAGAGCTGAATGTGAATCTAGTATATTATTTGGTTATAATTCATGTATGTATAGTATATATACACTGCCATTCAAAAGTTTGGGATCAGTAAGATTTTTTTTTATGATTTTTGAAAGAAGCCTTTTCTGCTCATCAAGGCTGTATTTATTGGATCAAAAATACAGAAAAAATAGTAATATTGTCAAATATTATTCCAATTTAAAACAATGGTTTTCTATTTAAATATGCTTTAAAATATAATTTATTTCTGTGATGCAAAGCTGAATTTTCATCAGCCAGTATCACACAATCCTTCAGAAATCATTCTATCTATGCTGGAAACAGTTGTGCTTCTTTTTTTGTTATTTATTTATTTATTGGAATCTCTGATACTTTTTTTTCAGGATTCTATGATGAATAAAAATGTATAAAGAACAATATTTATTCAAAATAAAAATCTTTTCTAACAATATAATTCTTTACTCTCAGTTTTTATCAATTTAACTCATCCTTGCTGATAAAAAGTATAAATTTCTTTCAAAAAAGAAAGAAAACATTTTTACTGACCCCAAACTTTTGAACTGTAGTGTAGATTGTTACAAAATATTTATATTTTAATCATTTTCAACATATACACATTTTATTTCAGCAGCATTTTTCGTTTTCATTTAGTTTAAACTAAACTAGTTTAAACTACATACTGTATATACACTAATAAAAATGATAAAACTGACTAAACTTTTTATTTTATACCATTCAGTAGATTAAAAATGTGGTCTTATTTATACTTTTAATATTTTATATTTATGTATATTTTATATTAATGTTATATTTATGTATTTTTATATTTTATGACTATATTTTATTTCTTTTTAAGAAGTTACCTTAAAATAAAGTGGAGCATATTTTGCGTCACTGCATGACAAAATTGAAATCTGTTTTGATGGCTTTGTTAATTGTTTTGACAATATTGAACTTTTAAAGAGATGTCTCTGTCATGTTTCCTGCATATCAGGATTACGAATGTATCATAAACGGAAAGGCAGCCAATTCTTAAATTCTGAATCTCACCCAACCCTCTTGTCCTAAATTAGATTCAGATCACAGTCAGGCTAGAGTCAATCCGGCTGAAGCCGAAAGAACATGATGACAGTATTTACTTTATAACATATTTATGAGTCATAAATCAGAGGAACATCAGAGGAATAACCTGGCCTAAGTAAACTGCTTTAAATATCTAACTTTTCAGCAAAAGTCACAAATCATTAATATTCATGACAGAGGTTTGTTTGGGTAAAAGATGAAACAAAGTGTCCTATCATAAAAGGGAAATGAATTTTAAATGTATCATCAGCAATCTTTCGGAAAACATTACAGGCAGCCTGCTGTCTGCCCGGCACCCGTAATCTTATCCTTCTTTTATTGCATCATATTATGATGCAGTTTTTCCAAAATGAATAAGATAGGGGAACAGATTAGAAACACATGTCTAGGAAATGACTGCATGCCTAGCTGATGTGAAAATAGTGAGAAATGTACAAAGTGCAACGCATGGAATTTATCTGAATCTATGTACTTGTTGCATAATGTTATCATAACAAAAATGATGTAATTTTTCAGAGATAAGTTGCGACAAAGTTTTCCAATCGCTTGTTCAGGACGCTCTGCTGGATTTGTGTGTCCATTAAAAGCCATTTCAGTGAAATGAGGGACTAATGGCATATGTTTCCACCAGATTATTGAGCGCAACATTACCAGACCAACCACACCAAGATTCATGGCTTAGATCATTTTTTATTTGCCAAAGATTTGACAAATCCAGGCTTAAAGCAAGCTTGACAGCTGAAAACTTCAGTCGTTTATGTATTTCCATTAATGTTTGGTTTCAAAAACCAAATGATGGGTTTGATTATTTTGTACGTTTGAGACTGAGTGGCAAAGCTGATGAGTGCATGTTAAAATGAAGGCAGAGAAAGCTGTCGGGGGAAATGGTCTGTGGGGGTAATCAAATTGTCTTCAAAACCCATCAGAAATGATTAAACCTCAGATCCAGTGAAATTCATTAGCCGTGTTTATGCATTCCAAAAAGCTATCTTCTCCAAACTATCAATTTAGATCAATATCAATATTTGTATGATTGCATTATTTATAGTAAACCAATTATGTTACGCATCTTCCACTAGCTCTGTGTTTGCAACCTCACCCAACCTCATCAGTTCATCACCAGAAGAATGCACTGTAGGCAAACCTCTGCAAATCTGTCTTAAAATTACCTTTGCTACCTTATCTGAAATACTATGAGAGAAATTCTTGTGTTTCCTGAGTGATTAGTTGCATTGCATTTGTGGTGTAGGTGCTAAATAAATCAATTGCAAATATGTGCGTTTATGAATGAATGAATGAATATATATATATATATATATATATATATATATATATATATATATATATATATATATATATAAATTTGATATTTTTTTTTAATCAAATTTTATTTAATTTTTATTTTTTTCTTGCATGTGTCATTTGCAGTTTAGGTGATAAATAATAAATGATTTATTTATTTTTTATTTTAATTAAAAAGAACAATAAATGAATAAATAAATTCATGATTATTATTGTTATTTTTATTATTATTTAGTTTTTTGATTACATGGAATTATGTGTCTTTCGTTGTTTAGGTATTATAATTGAATTATTATTATTTGAATATTTTAATTGTATGCAATTATGCACCAAATTACATGAATTCATTGTATTAGTAGTAGTAGTAGTAGTAGTAGTAGTAGAACTAATAATAATAGTAATCATTAAAAATCGAATAATTAAATATAATTAATACATTAGTAATAATAATTAAATTCAATTCAAGTTAATTTGTACAGCGTTTTTCACGATACAAATAATTGAATTATATATATAAAGATATATTATATATATAATCGTTTTTAACTTACTTTTAGATTATATGTATATGTGTTTTGGGTGGGAAATATATATATATATATATATATATATATATATATAATTATATAATTATTAACTTATTTACATCCACAGTGTACAAGCCAGTGATGTGATTTACTATTAGGACAGACTAAAGAGACTCTATTTTAATTTACTGTTGAAAGTGAATGGAGAAGGTGAGAGCTTTGTGTGAGGTTATAGTAAAAGGCCTGCATTACCTCTCCTTCATAGTAGAAACAAAATTGCCCAATGCAGGATTTCAATCAGTATCTTCCTATTCATAATGTGACGCTTATACCACAGATTCTGAAGGACTTAGTACAGTCTGTTTCACTGTGTTAAATTACATTGTTGAATAGCTTTCACTGGGTCATTATGTTGAATCCACATATCTAAAAGACTGAATCAAGGCCATTTTCATTCACAATAACTTGCATTCTGCCCATCTGCCTGAGATGTCACTGATGTTTAGGTAATTATATCTACCTCTTGTTTCTCCGTGTTTGAGTCAGTGCAGCCACACACATGGTTTGCGTTGTGTGTATATCTATAGATCATTGTGTAGCTTGTGACAGCTGAAATGGAGATTATAGATGAGGTGACCAAACAGGTAGAAAAGAGCTTTTATTTTCTTGACTACTGCACTATTATGGGCTCCCTCGAAGGGCAACATATGGTTGTATTTTTGCATGCAACCTCTGCATATAATTCAAAAATGATATATGATGATCATACAATGTGCATGCTTGTCTCAGACCATTTCGTGACACAATTCATCCATAAGACTATTACAAAACATCTATTATTTTACATATTTATTTTGTTCCCATGCTGATGCGTGTGCTACAATGCACTGTACGTCACTTTAGATAAAACTACATGCCAGATGCATGAATCTAAACGTCTATATAAGCAAGGAATAAAACATGTGCACTTCTGTGTACAAGGACGTTTATGAAGTTACCCTGTAGCTCGTTACACTGGAAGACATGAACTTGATTATGAGCTTTTTGTAATACAGTGACTTCATTTAATCAGTTAACATGAATTCAAAATGAGCCCTATTTACGTAATTAATACTTGGCATTTGAAAAGTAAAAAAAAAAAAAAAAAAATCTGTCTTCATAATCGTTCATCAAAATGTGCATGCTCTGCCTCTATCCACCTTGATTTGAATATTTATTGGGTGTTCATAAAGAACCTGTAATCCAGTGTTTTATTTCTTTTTTTTTTTTTAAACTGTAGACCAGAATTACATTTTTGACTTTATTGTTCTGAAGCTCTTGCTCTTTATTTTTACCAATCACTCAGTGCATGGTTTGTGATATCTGCCTGCATATGTGATCATAGCTCTTAATCTCAATTGCATTTTGTTGCTAGAATTCATCTAATAATGGAGAACTGTAGATGACACCTATCATGGATCAGCTCAGGACATTTAACTCTAACCCAGATGGCCAGAGTAATTCATTAGAATCATATATGAAAACCTGCTCACATACGGCCTGATAGCGCTGAGCTTTACAGAACACTTAATAATAGGCCTGTGAATTATGAAAATTAATTGTGATTAACCTGATGATTTTTTTTTCATTAAGCAGTTAATCTCAAAATTTTAAATAATATATAGTTCAATGCATTTAAATTGATTCATTATACAATGCATATGCTACACAGCCTACTAATTATTATGTAGCAAACATTTTGCACCTCGTAATCACTTGTAAGTGATTAAAACTTTGCTAGTTAAATTTTATAACAGTGTTATTTTAATTTGATTTAGATAACATGATCGTTTTTATTAATAGTTTGAATTAGTTTTTCTGTTTTTGTTTTCATTTCTGTTTTTTTTAGAACATCGAGTTGAACTGTGAGACAATTAGACCTGTTTTCTTGGACATTTTTTAACATAAATTTGTTTTAATAGATTTTATTTTATGTTATGGGTTATTTATTGTATTTCAAGTAACAATGTTTTCATGGTTTTAGTTATAGTAAACTAACCCTTTTTCATAATGCAAAAATGGGTTGCAAGCCAGGGTTAACTAAAACTAATACCCTAAAACAATTTTTGTTACTTGAAATAAACTTTAACTGAAATAAATAAAAGAAAATATATATATTAAAAAAAACGTTGTTTTATTTTAGCTATAATTTTCACTTAGTTTATCTTTATGTACCTATTAAAATGACTAAAACTGAAATAAAAAATAATGAAAACTGTAAAATGAATAAAAATGACAAACACAGTTAAATTACAAAAAGCTTCAACTGAAATTTACAAGAAAATGCAATATAAAAATAAAAACTAATTTAAAATATTAATAAAGCTATGAAAGTATCTCAATAATACTAAAATAACAAATGCATTCATGTTGACTTAAAAACTATTGGTCTTAAAAATATTTATTAACCGAAAAGCTTAGCAGCTCTACTTTTAATATGATTCACAGAAATAATTTCCAGCATTATTGTTCTACAGTAAATGTGTGTTCATTAAACAATCAGTCAGACAGACAAACAAACAAACAGATTAATATGCATCTGAGCAGAATTTGCATTGCTATCTTGCTGTTTATTGTAAATGTTTAATCAGGAAGAGCCTCAAAACACTCTATAAATATTGGGTCCATCACTCCTGTTTTGCTTCTGTCTTGCGGTGTGACAGATACAATGTTTAACCTGTAAATATTTCAATACAACCACTGCTGTGACCCATACTGAGTCATATCATAACGACTCCGCTTGTCTGGTTATTCAGCAGTGCGTCCAATTACAGGCAGCGATACTTTGACACGTAAGGTTACAGAAAGCCCAGGCGCAGATGTGTCCCATTACTTTCAAATGACACTTTTGAATGTCTCATTCTTGCTAGCCTTGAAATAACATTTCCGTTCATCGCTGTGATCTTTCATAAAGTGTTTTAAAACATACCAGAGGAGGAAAATGGATTGCTTTTCAGTTAGCTCTTCAATGTGTTTTAGCTCTGGAGTGCCACGGTAATGCTTTGCAACAGAAGACTAATTGTTGGTCCTCACATATCTAAACCACTGGTAAACAGAAAGGGAGCAATTCTGGGTGAGAGAGTCTGGAGAGAGCAGTGATTACTGCAGAAACCTCAACAAACACTCTTCTCAACCTCACTACATGTTTTTCATCTGATGTTTTCTTTATGATGTGAAAGTAGATGGAATATCAACGCTTGGTGACTCAGTAACATATATAGGATCAAAAATACAGCAAAAAAAAAAAAAAAAAAAAAAAAAAAATAAAAAAAACAGTAATTTTGTGAAACAGTATTCCAATTTAAAAGTAACTGTTTTCTATTTGAATATATTTTAAAATACAATTTATTCCTGTGATGCAAAGCTGAATTTTCAGCATCATTAATCCAGTCTTCAGTGTCACATGATCCTTCAGAAATCATTCTAATATGCTGTTTTGCTGCTCAAGAAACATTATCATTGCTGACAAAAAGCTTATACCATTACCTTACCTGCTGACCTTTCAAAAGCTTAGAGTAAGCCAAAAAAAAGTAGCAATGATGCATTAAATTGATCATATATCACAGTTTCCACAAAAAAAGCAGCAAAATCTGCTTTCAAAATTGATAACAGGAACCATTATTAATAATTGAGCACCATTAATAATAGATAATAATTGAGCAGCAAATCAGCATATTAGAATAATTTCTGAAGGATCACGTGACTGTCACACTGCTCGGGGGAGCAAGGAGTGAGGAGTACTTGAAATACAGTCTTTAATAATCCAAACACGTAAGTGATACAGGAACACATAGGAAGACGTTCAAAAACCGACAAACATGAACTGAATGGACTGGGGCTTTTAAAGGACAGGACAATCAGGGGAGGAAGACGAGACACACCTGGAATCAAATTAACAATTAACACGAGGGAGAAACACACACAGACAGGTCCATAGTCCTGACAGTGACACTGATGACTGGAGGAATAAATTACATTTGAAAATATATTACAATTTAAAACGATCATTTTAAATTGTAATAATATTTCACAATATTGCTGTCTTTACTATATTTTTAATCAAATAATTGCATTGGTGAGCATAAGAGACTTATTTAAAAAAAAACATGAAAAAACAATTATTCTTTATAATAGTTGTTGTTACTTTTTCTGTGAAGTCTGTATATATAATGCAATATTTTGCAGGCCCACACTGAATGTGTACACAAAGTAATTTGATTTTCTAATTTTTAATCAACAATAAAAATGGAGTAATCTCATTTACATTCCACAGAAATCTGCAGATTTGGAATCAAATGAGTTTTATGGGCCAAGTGCGCTCAATTGGCAGGCGCTTCAAGTACTCATAGAAACACAAACAGACAGAGACTTACAGTACAGAAGAAATGCAATATTTACAGAATAATATGAAAGCTTTAAAAATATAATATAAAAATTGAATCTAAATACAAGTAGTATACTGTATGTACAGAGGGGCTTTATACGTATTAGGCAGAATAAGTTCAGAAGAGTTTAAATTACACAGAGTTAATAATTGAACATTGAAACTAATAATTTAAATATCAGTTAGGATATAAAATATTGGATTGAATATTGCATAAATGTTTCCATATGAATTTACAAACAGAAAAAAAAGTCAGAAGATTCAGTGAAGTTCGAAAGATTCAGACTGGGTCTGGATACTCACGTAGTTGACATGTCCTTGATGTTGATAAATATCAAGAATTTATTTTGCATTTTCTATGCATGTATAAGGAAAAGTGTTTTGGTGACTTTTTCCTTTAAATTTATTCCAATGTTTAATCACCTTTTTGCCTTTACTAGGTCATTTTAAATGGTCCCGCTGTGTGACAAATGAATTTTTTATAAGCACCAGTATTCCATAATCCGTAGAGTCTCTCAATTAATATATATGATAATTATAAAAGAATTAGCAAAATGCTCTTTAAATTGCTTTTAGATGAAGTCCAGCATGTCACATTGCAGAATGTTTCAACTTCCCAAAAGTATTTCATGCCAGCTTCCCATTCATAATGAATTATAATGCCTTGCAGTGCACCTTATAATCAATTCAGTATTCTCGTAATTATAACCACAGCAATCATGGCTATTTTTAGATGTATAATTATTTAAAATGCTTTAAATTGATGAAAAAAAAAAAGTTTGTTTTCAAGTTAAAATATCTAAACAAGATACATTTTCTTGATTTTTTTTTTTTTTTTTTGAAGAATTCAAATCTTGAATAAGAAGAACTTTAAAATACCTTGAATTAAGTTTGCCTTTAGCCCTTGTAGGAAAAATGTATTGTTTTAAGCATCAATTTAACAAAATTTTGTGCCAAACTATTTGCCACTTGGGCAAGAAAAAATAATCATAATTCTACATATTTTCTGAAATAAATTAATCTTAGCTATTCATATATATTTACTGGAAAACAAGACAAAATACTGTAAGAAAATATATATTTTTTGCAGTGTATATAAAGACCTACAGGCTTCAAAACAAGTTGTATAGTATTATTTCTGTAATCTGACTAAGTAGCATAAATGTTAATTAAATATGCCAAACACACTCTTGAGCGTGATCTCTATAATTCTTGCTCATAGCAGTTAAAGCGTGTTCACCCACCGCAGACAGGAGAGGGATTATGCCACTTTGAAAGAGGCCTGTCGAGTGAAAGCGGTAATTAAGTTCCAAACCTTCATTGATCTTCTTCTCTTTCTCTCCTCCTCCTCCTCTTCAGTGCTAAATAAATAATGTAGCTCCACTGAGCTAGTATTAATTGGACTTCTCTTACAAGTCTGTGGGGCTGGGGTTGACCTTTGGAGGAATCCGTACAGATCAGTCCCATGGAGCTCGCTGAGATACACACCCCAGGCAATTAAGCGGGGAGACTGCGAGGGGTCCGGACAGAGTTCTGCGCTGTTGGTCAGTAAGCACATTCAATATCTGACTCATAAATAGGCTGCTATACTGTGTCCAGATGTGCGTGTATACTGGCCTAACCTTCAGTATTACTTGTTCTCACCATTCAGTTGTCAGTGTCTTCCTTTGTTTTAATAATACAAATAATACAATTAATACAATTATATATATATATATATATATATATATATATATATGTGTGTGTGTGTGTGTGTGTGTGTTTTCTAATACTTGAAGAATAATAAAAATAATACAAATATATATATATATATATATATATATATATATATATATATATATATGTATATATATATATATATATATATATATATATATATAGAAAAGCTATATAGAAAAGCTATATATATTTACTATATATATATATTTAGCTAATTACCAAAGCAACATTTCTCATTCATTCCAACTTGATGTCAGAGCCGGCCCGTAGGGTTGTGGGGCCCTAGGCAAGATAATGAAAATAGGCCCCACTAGTGTAAAAATTGTAATAGCAATTTAAACATTAGACAAGTCTGTCTTTGATCGTGGATATCATTGCATTTATAAAACAAATACTAATACTACAGCAATAAATATTAGGCTATGTATAGCAGTCAGAACATCCTTTTTTTTCTCGACTCCATAAAGATAGGCCTACCATTTGGATTCCATTTCTACTACAATTTCAATTTAATCTCTCCATCATTCTTTCATTTCAATTTCAAAATCTGAACCAACAAAATCTGCACACAAAATCTGAACTGTAACTAGAAAAGTTTTCAGATAAACTTTTTCTTGATTTGCCAGAAATTATAAAGAACATTAAGTTTGTTTTTTTCTTTCTCAGTGGATACAATTTCCTGACAAAAATTATGGAATTACTGTTAATGATTTTTAATCATAATCATTTATAATAGCCTAAATCCTTAGACCTTTCTAAACAATTATAGTTATAAGCCTCCTGCGTGTTAACAGGTCATGCTGCAGTTTTCTGTAAAATATATTAATAATAATCATTATCAATAATTATTACTTTGTTTAATGTTTTATTTAGTTATAATCAGGGTTTGAAATTAACACCCGCTAAAAATCAGCTGTGGCGGGTAACGTCGTCAGATCACTAGCCAATTTGGCGGGTTACTTTTCATAAGTTATGTTCACTCATTAATTTCTTAGGGAAGTTCATGCAAGCCAAATCTGCGAAGGTTTAGCACAAAAACTGAACTCGTGAGACATCATGACATTGAGTATATTGCAAAAACCAAACAAAACTCACCTACAGAGTGCACTCATACGCGACTACGTGATGAAGTCTGGTTAGACTAACTAGTGCGTATGCGCATTTAGAGTGTGTTCTTTCACTGCATGATTCAGTCTATTAATATGCATTAAGAATGATCACATAATTCAAGATATGGGGGCAGAAAATGTATATATTTATATCCATTCATATAGTTAATTAATATTACACGAAGAGTGACATTTTTTCTTAAAGAATCAGCATGGTTATAAATGTGATATTGATTTTATACAACAGTTCAATAAACAAAAAGTTAATATCAAGAGACTTACGTTTTAGACACCATATTGCCTGTTTTTACTCTATTTCGCCAACAAAAAACATTCTAAACAGCCACAGCACTGTTTTGCGTCTCTGAGCAACATGACAGTGTTTTATTCCTGAATGAATCAACCGTTTTAATGATTCAGTTCAATCGCAATGACTCACTAATTAACAGTGATTTGCTGCCACCTACTGGCGGTTTTAACATTTAAAGTATCTTTTCATTTTTAAAATAATTTCAAAAATCAGTATTCAACATTTCATGTTTAAAATATCAAAACTTTATTTATGCATTTGTAACTGCAGGTTAAAGCATTCCATGTCCCTCTAAGCTGCATTAACATGTGAAAACACATCTAAATGCCATAAACTTCTGCAAAGATGAATTTTCTTGATACTGATTTCATTTGTTTAGTAAATGTATTATTATTATAACTGATTGATTAAATATAAGAATTTGACTCAAAAGATGATGCACACTTTTAGAAAAAAATGGCTTTATAAAGGTAAACATGCCCATAAAGGTTAAAATCAATTTAAACTTATTGGAAAAGCTTCATTTCTATCACTGCTGTGAACTGACCACTACACAGAATATGAAGAATATCAAAAACTATAGGAGTCAGCTGTCCATGGCAGTCCTTAAGATATCAGTACAGTAACACACTCAGCAAAATATTGTCTAATTATCTTTATCGATAAAATTCCAGAAAATATTGGGATATTATTTTTTTTTGTCAATATCACACACCCTTAGTACTGACACAAAATTATTTGCAACGGTTGCTTTGTCATGTCCAGTGTAGACAAGCTGTTGGTTTATTTCTGGGGATTTTTTAATATGTTTTGTTTTTTGGCTAGTAGAAGTTATGAATGGCCGATTAGCTGGTGAGTGAAAAAGTTAATTTCAATCCCTGGTTATAACTATAATCAGAATTACAGGTGCATCTCAATGAATTAGAATGTTCATTTATTTCACTAACTCAACTCAAATTGTGAAACTTGTGTATTAAATAAATTCAATGCACACAGACTGAAGTAGTTTAAGTCTTTGGTTCTTTTAATTGTGATGATTTTGGCTCACATTTAACAAAAACCCACCAATTCACTATCTCAACAAATTAGAATACTCCATAAGACCAATAATAATAAAAAAAAAATTAGTGAATTGTTGGCCTTCTGGAAAGTATGTTCATTTACTGTATATGTACTCAATACTTGATAGGGGCTCCTTTTGCTTTAATTACTGCCTCAATTCGGCGTGGCATGGAGGTGATCAGTCTGTGGCACTGCTGAGGTGGTATGGAAGCCCAGGTTTCTTTGACAGTGGCCTTCAGCTCATCTACATTGTTGGGTCTGGTGTCTCTCATCTTCCTCTTGACAATACCCCATAGATTCTCTATGGGGTTCAGGTCTAGTGAGTTTGCTGGCCAGTCAAGCACACCAGCACCATGGTCATTTAACCAACTTTTGGTGTTTTTGGCAGTGTGGGCAGGTGCCAAGTCCTGCTGGAAAATGAAATCAGCATCTCCATAAAGCTTGTCAGCAGAAGGAAGCATGAAGTGCTCTAAAATGTCCTGGTAGATGGCTGCGTTGACTGTGGACTTCAGAAAACACAATGGACCAACACCAGCAGATGAAATGGCAGCCCAATTCATCACTGACTGTGGAAACTTCACACTGGGCTTCAAGCAGCTTGGATTCTGTGCCTCTCCAGTCTTCCTCCAGACTCTGGGACCTTGATTTCCAAATGAAATGCAAAATTTACTTTTATCTGAAAAGAGGACTTTAGACCACTGAGCAACAGTCCAGTTTTTTTCTCCTTAGCCCAGGTAAGATGCTTCTGACATTGTTTCTGTTTCAGAAGTGGCTTGGTGGCCCTTTTCCTGAAGACGTCTGAGCGTGGTGACTCTTGATCACTGACTCCAGCTTCAGTCCACTCCTTGTGAAGCTCTCCCAAGTGTTTGAATCAACTTTGTTTGACAGTATTCTCAAGCTTGTGGTCATCCCTGTTGCTCGTGCACCTTTTCCTACCCCATTTCTTCCTTCCAGTCAACTTTTCACTTAATATGCTTTGATACAGCACTCTGTGAACAGCCAACCATTCAGTAATGCCCTTCTGTGACTTACCCTCTTTGTGGAGGGTGTCAATGATTGTCTTCTGGACAACTGTCAGATCAGCAGTCTTCCCCATGATTGTATAGGCTATTGTGTAACCATTTTGAAGGTTCAGGAAACCTTTGCAGGTGTTTTGAGTTGATTAGCTGATTGGCATGTCACCATATTCTAATTTGTTGAGATAGTGAATTGGTGGGTTTTGTTAAATGTGAGCCAAAATCATCACAATTAAAAGAAGCAAAGACTTAAACTACTTCAGTCTGTGTGCACTGAATTTATTTAATACACAAGTTTCACAATTTGAGTTGAATTACTGAAATAAATGAACTTTTCCACGACATTCTAATTCATTGAGATGCACCTCTATTAGTAATCATATTAATATATAAAAACAACACATTTTTTTTGGCCAAATTATGCAGATCTACAAACACAGCAAACTCCTCTACACTGGAGAAAAACGTAGAAGTATTATTTTCCCTATTTTTACTCAAAATAAGGTGTAGGCTAGTGAGTAGCTGTAGCTGTTTCATTCACACTGGTAGTCAGAGGGCGCCCTCGTAAGTAAAACCATAAGTGAAAAAAAACATAAAATGAAAACTCAAAAAAATCATGTTGGAAGCAGTGCTTGAAGTGGGCCGGTATGCACCGGTATGCAGTACCAGCACTTCTATATTTTAGCCTTTAGAGTACCTGCACTTTTTTGTGCGTACCGGCACTTCTGACATGTTGCCGGTACTCAGGGTAAAATCGTCAGGGTCTGGGTGATTATATGATCCCATATGATTAGAAAGGACACTATATAAATCACACTACCCAGGCGGGATCACCTCTCTTCTCGGGAAGTCGTGGCCTAATGGTTAGGGAGTTGGGCTTGTAACCTGAAGGTTGCCGGTTCGATTCTCGAATTGAAGGTGGATTGTGAATGAACAGCACTCTCTCTGCCTTCGATACTATGACTGAGGTGCCCGAACCCCCAATTGCTCCCCGGGCGTTGGAGCAATGGCTGCCCACTGCTCCGGGTGTGTGTTCACGGTGTGTGTGTGCGTTTGTTCACTATTCACTGCTGTTTGTGTGCACTTGGATGGGTTAAATACAGAGCACCAATTTCGAGTATGGGTCACCATACTTGACAATATGTCACGACTTTCACTTTTTCACCAATCACGTGAATGAACGCAAGCGGAGTCGGTCTCCCTCATTGTGTGATGCGCGAGAGCATGTCAGGGGAGGCGCACGGAGTAGTAGAATAATAATTAATTATTGATTACTAATTTGAATCAGTACTTTATAACAAAAATCATATCTTAAAATGAAAAGAAGCAGGCTTTTGCAATGATATGATTTTAAACCGTAAACTCCTGGAAAGTCTAAGGATCCAGTGAACGATTTCAAACAGTAAGCTCAAAACAGCACTAATGCAGAGAAAACACGGCCGATTTCATCAGCGATTGCGGAGAGAATAGTGACTTACGTCCAGATGTCAGTAAAATTATTCTTTTCAGCGTGTATTTAGCTTAAAAGCAAAAGTGTTTTATAATGAACGCTGATTATGCGGTGGTCAGAGATTTAGCGATTCTGAATGGATCCGTATATTAAAGGCAGGTGATTTAGTGGTCTTTGGCGTCTCCCTGTGGTCCTGTTTGGTATCGTAGCTTGACTTGTGCTAATTTGTATTGAAAACTTTTATTTCATTACTGATTGATTGATTGTGGCTCTATACATATATTGTGAATTATTAAAAAGTACTTATTTATTTAATATACACTGAACAAAATTATAAACGCAACACTTTTGTTTTTGCCCCCATTTTTCATGAGCGGAACTCAAAGATCTAAGACTTTTTCTATGTACAGGCCTATTTCTAAGGCCTATTTCTCTCAAATATTGTACACAAATCTGCCTAAATCTGTTTTAGTGAGCACTTCTCCTTTGCCGAGATACTCCATCCACCTCACAGGTGTGGCATATCAAGATGCTGATTAGACAGCATGATTTTTGCACAGGTGTGCCTTAGGCTGGCCACAATAAAAGGCCACTCTAAAATGTGCAGTTTTATCACACAGCACAATGCCACAGATGTTGCAGATGTTTTGAGGGAGCGTGCAATTGGCATGCTGACTGCAGGAATGTCCACCAGAGCTGTTGCCCGTGAATTGAATGTTCATTTCTCTACCATAAGCCGTCTCCAAAGGCGTTTCAGAGAATTTGGCAGTATATCCAACCGGCCTCACAACCGCAGACCACGTGTAACCACACCAGCCTAGGACCTCCACATCCAGCATCTTCACCTCCAAGATCGTCTGAGATCAGCCACCTGGACAGCTGCTGCAACAATCGGTTTGCATAACAAAGAATTTCTGCACAACTGTCAGAAACCGTCTCAGGGAAGCTCATCTGCCTGCTCGTCGTCCTCATCGGGGTCTCGACCTGACTGCAGTTTGTCGCCGTAACCGACTTGAGTGGGCAAATTCTCACATTCGATGGCGTCTGGCACTTTGGAGAGGTGTTCTCTTCACAGATGAATCCCAGTTTTCACTGTACAGGGCAGATGGCAGACAGCGTGTATGTGTGGGTGAGCGGTTTGCTGATGTCAACGTTGTGGATCGAGTGGCCCATGGTGGCGGTGGGGTTATGGTATGGGCAGGCATATGTTATGGACAACGAACACACGTGCATTTTATTGATGGCATTCTGAATGCACAGAGATACCGTGACGAGATCCTGAGGCCCATTGTTGTGCCATTCATCCACAACCATCACCTCATGTTGCAGCATGATAATGCACGGCCCCATGTTGCAAGGTTCTGTACACAATTCCTGGAAGCTGAAAACATCGCAGTTCTTGCATGGCCAGCATACTCACCGGACTCACCGAGTACCGGCACTTCTTTTTTTCCACTTCAAGCACTGGTTGGACAAAGACATATGCTAACGCTGCAGTAGCTGTATAAAATGCAGATAGGATGTTTTAACTCATGAAGAATGAAGACAAACATACGATTGTGACTAAATGGTGTATCTCTGTTCTTCAAGCCATCTCGGGTATTTTTATTTGCATAATGTATATTTATAATGCAATGCTAATCGACATATCACTGTATAGAACATTATAAAATGATTTTGCCTCATTAGCTATGTGATATGAAACCATGTCAGATCACAAAAGGAAGTTATTTCAAACACTCGACTGATGTTATGAAATGAATTTGGAGCAAAAATGTCAATAAATGTTTTTAAACGCACTTAAAGGGGTGCTGCAGATCGATCTGTGTTTGACATCAAAGTACTGCAATAGGATAGGAAAGCATGCAGAGCTGTCCATTAGTATATAGCTCTCGCGGTACTTCGATGTCAAACACCGATCTGTCAGTGCCGCTTCAAGTTGAGCACACTTTGAAATTTAATTGACAACATCGCAGCCACGGGGCCCTACTTTTTAAGGCGGGGCCCCAGGCGACCGCCTGTACCGCCTGTTAGATGGGCCGGCACTGCTTGATGTACTGAAATACTAAAACTAAAATGATAGCTGTATAAATAGCTACTAAAGTATTTTTTAGGCACTTGAAAATTAATACCTTTTTCAGATATTATTTTTGTCAGGCCAAAAAAAAAAAAAAGTTAACCGTTTCTGATTCTTTATTAAAACCCTTGATTGCATGATGTTTTTAGATTAGGTTTTTTGAATATTTGAAATATTTCCCATGACTGAAAGGTCAAAGGTCATGCTTATCTCCTTATTTTGAGAATACAATGATGACCCTAGCATGCATCCAGAACAGGAAGTGGCAACACAGATTTCTTTCCTGCTGTTGTGTTTGCCTGCGCTGGGCTGAAAGAGAAATATATAACAGTGGGCAGAGTGAAGGGCACCGCTGTCACACCCGCGCTCCGTTCATCACTGGCTGCTTAGAGATTAATGGAGGCATCTTAATGGACACTTTAAAGAGGTTATCCTCTGGCAGGTCCATCTTCCTCTGCTGTGAGTTAGACACAGAAGCAGTGGAGCGTCTCTCTGAGCCCCTATGCTGACTGTTGGTGTCAGTTATCTTTGTTTTTTGGAGTTTTGCTATCACTGGGGTTTAGATTACATGAGCGCAGGGTACAGTGCCTGCAGTCGTGCAGTTTAAGTCATTTTCGGGGTCTTCCCAGATGAGAAAATCCTGGCTTATATTTATCCTGGGACACTTCAGCTGACCACTATCTTTGTACCCTAGAGTAAGACACAAAATGAAAGGAAAGAGTAAAAATAGGGGGGGGGGGGGGGGGGGGGGTCTTACTTCTCAAAAGTAGAACTCTGAATGAATGAATGAATGAATGAATGAATGAATGAAAAAAATAAGTAAATAAATTAAAAATACAAATAATGTTTAAATGCAATTTTTTATTTGAGTTCTATTTTTTAAGATTTTCATAATTCTCTGTGGTGATTTGCATTAGTTTCTGATTACTGTAATATGATGTATAAATAAAGATACTGCAGTGTAAATTTATAGTTAAATATATTTAGATGATGATGATGATGATGATGATGATGCTGATGATGATGATGAATATTTTTTTTTATTTTTATGTAATGTAAATTATATTTTTATTTATTTTTTTATTTTTATATTTTTATACAAAGCCTCTCGATAGTCCCCAAATAGGCTTTTCTTTATATAATAATAATACAATCTCTTATTTATTGCTTTTGGGATGAAATATTAATTGAACATGATCTTGACAGGTTTGTTAGATTAAATAATTTAATAATTTCATCAAGTAATACTTAAAAGTCTTCTCTTTTAGAAATGACAGCTGCTCAGCTTCATGCTACAGAAAAGTAAAAGTTTAAATTTTGAATACCTTTTTTTTGTATTTATTTAAATAGTTTGCCTTGTGATATTGCTTGCAGTAAAATTTGAGAAGAGCCGATTAATCTCAGTGAATTACGAAAATTGTCAAAAGTAGAACTCGAATGAATGAATGAATGAATGAATGAATAAAAAATAAACAAGTAAATAAACAAACAAATAAAAAATACTAATAATATTTGAAGTCATATATATAAAGCCATCAATACTCTTTGCAATAATATTTATTAATTCATTCATTCATTTGCAATAATATTTATTCATTCATTCATTTGCAATAATTCATTCATTCATTCATTCATTCGAGTTCTACTTTTGACAATTTTCATAATTCTCAATAGTGAAATATGAAAATTCTCAAAAGTAGAACTCGAATGAATGAATGAAAAAATAAGTAAATAAATAAATAAATAAAATACTAATAATGTTTAAATGCACTTTTTTATTTGAGCTCTACTTTTAAGAATTTTCATAATTCTCAGTGGTGCTTTGCATTAGTTTCTGATTACCTGTAATATGATATATAAATAAAGATACCGCAATGTAAATTTATAGTTAAATATATTTATTATGATGATGATGGTTGTATTTATTATTAGAAATAATAAAATATTTTATGTTAATGTAAAATACATTTTTATTTTTTATTTATATATTTTTATACAAAGCATCTTGATTGTCCCAAAATAGGCTTTTCTTTATATAATATAATCTTTTATTTATTGTTTTTGGGGTGAAATATTAATTGAACGTGATCTTGACAGGTTTGTTAGATTAAGTAATTTAATAATTTAATCAAGTAATAATTAAAAGTCTTCTCTTTTAGAAATGACAGCTACTCAGCTTCATGCTACAGAAAAGTAAAAGTTTTACATTTTGAATACTTTTTTTTTTTTTTGTATTTATTTAATTGTTTTACCTTGTGATATAACTTCCAGTAAAATATGAGAAAAGCAATTAATAGAGGCTATATGGCTGTATTTTATAATGTTCCATTCATTTAATTTAATCAGTTCACTGCATTTACACTCTCACTACACCCTCTGTCTTCTTTATATGACTGCATCACGCAATGAGTATATTGTCTCGAAGACTTCAATTACTTCGGGTACAGGCACAATTGGTACATCTCTCTGGACATTAAACTTTATTGAATTTGCATTGTTGAGCTGCTGCTGAGACGGATATTCAGATATTATTTTGATTTGACACTTGACATTACACTCACATTTTCACTCCACCATTTGCCTGTTATAAGAGGCTTAGTACAGATTGCAGTGTCTCCATGTAAACACACATGCTGTGTTCTTCAGCTCTCTGCTTGTTGTTCTCAGATGCAATCATAAAATCCTTAAGCAATCCCCGGTGACCTCACATCAATGTCTTATGTAAAGAAAGGCAAGAGCTTCTCTGATCCCAACATAATTTTTCATAGAATTAGAGGGGTTTTAGCATGTAAGAATTTCACTTTTAAGTGTCCCTGATGTAATCTAAACATCCGCTTAGCACCCCAATTACTGTATATATTCATACATGCTTTGTATTACATGCTAAGAAGCTTAGTCAGTGCTGTAAGACGGAGCTAGAAAACAAAAGAGTTATATAACAATCAGTAATGGCACCGCACATGTCGGAAGTACAGTGCATGTGTAAATATGATTTTTGCTGCAGTACATTATGTTCTTGAAAAGCCAACTGACATTTGGCATGTAAGGATAAACAGAGCCTCTTACTGAAAGATGATTGACTGCCAATAGGATTGTCATGATTTGGAGAGTTAAATTGCAGTTATAGAGAATGAAAAGAGCTAAAATATTAAAAGGTCTGTATATTTCTATAAATATTTTTTTTATAATTGAAACTGTTTTGGTTGTGTTATTTTTAAATATTTGTGTATTGTACAAATATTTCTATAAATAAAACGAAATCTCTCAATATCTGTTAGGTTTAGATATCTTTAGTTTGCAGTGCATAAAATGAGAATAATTGCAATAATTATTTCAATTGTATTATTCCTAAAATAAATGAATATGAATTTGAAATCAACACATTTCTGTCTGCCTTTTTAAAGAAGCCAATGATATTGTCCTGGTCATTTTCACATTTATTTGTGTGTGTTATTAATAATTTAAAGCAAAACTGCTTTCATTAATGTATGTGTATATATATATATATATATATATATATATATATATATATATATATATATATATATATAATATATATATATATATATTATATATATATATATATATATAATTAATTAATTAATTTATTTATTTATTTATTTACACACACACACACACACACAAATCTTATTTATTTATTATTATTATTATTATTTTTTTAAAATTATTAATAACACTGCCCCAAAGAGGCAGACAGAAATGTCTTGATTTCAAATGAGTGATTGAGCTTTACTTTTAGAACTGAACTCATCTTTAGTTGCTGTAACACTCCTTCACTCATTCAGTCCTGTTCAAAGAAAAGTGAAGTCATGTGTCACTGTGTGTCATCAGTAAACAGTGGAGAAGAGAGCAGAAAACAGAATTATCAGAGGAAGTCAGACACAAGATTGTAGCCAAAGGAAAGCTATAGAAAGAACTCTTTCCGAGTGCCAATGAGGAGGAAAGTTCACTGATGTCTTTGGATTGTTGTGATGCCTCTGGCACTGGATGACATGAATGTGTGCATGGCAACGTGAAATCAGATGACTACAAAGCCAATTTAAAGCATTAGGTTTGTCATGGGTCACCCAGCAGGACAGTGACATCGAAGAAGTTTAAAAAAACACGAACGCATATTCAAGACCTGGCTAGACTACTTGAAATGAATGAACAAATATCTAAATATATTCTATATCTTCAAATTTAAATTAAAATTCTGTAAGTCTAAATTAAGCTCTAAGCTAATAGGGAAAAATAGTATGGGACTAAATGCTGCTTTGTGGTAATTGATAATATCATTATTAAATTTAATTAATAGTAATAATTAATTAATATTAATTTACTTTAAATTATCAGTATCAATCAACTATCAATTCGAATTTTAAATTATCATTATTAAATTTATATTTCACATCAACCTACTGTTGTTGTTTTTTTATGTCATTTTTCTTATAGTAACCTGGGTGAAAATTTGAATATGGAAAAATTATTTATAAGGTAATATATATATATATATATATATATATATATATATATACAGTGGTGTGAAAAATTGTTTCCACCCCTTCCTGATTTTTTTATTTTTTTGCATGTTTGTCACACTTTAATGTTTCAGATCATCAAACAAATTTAAATATTAATCAAAGATAACACAAGTAAACACAACATGCAGTTTTTTAAATGAAGTGTTTTTATTATGAAGGGGAAAACAAAATCCAAACCCATATGGCCCTGTGTGAAAAAGTGCTTGCCCCCTAAACCTAATAACTGGTTGGGCCAACCTTAGCAGCAACAACTGCAATCAAGCATTTGCGATAACTTGCAATGAGTCTGTTACAGCGCTGTGGAGAATTTTGGCCCACTCATCTTTACAGAATTGTTGTAATTCCACATTGGAGGGTTTTCGAGCATGAACCGCCTTTTTAAGGTCATGCCACAGCATCTCAACAGGATTCAGGTCAGGACTTTGACTAGCCCACTCCAAAGTCTTCATTTTGTTTTTCTTCAGCCATTCAGAGATGGACTTGCTGGTGTGTTTTGGATCATTGTCCTGCTGCAGAACCCAAGTTCGCTTCAGCTTGAGGTCACGAACAGATGGCCGGACATTGTCCTTCAGGATTTTTTGGTAGACAACAGAATTCATGGTTCCATTTATCACAGCAAGTCTTCCAGGTCCTGAAGCAGCAAAACAGCCCCAGACCATCACACTACCACCACCATATTTTACTGTTGGTATGATGTTCTTTTTCTGAAATGCTGTGTTACTTTTACGCCAAATGTAATGGGACACACACCTTCCAAAAAGTTGAACTTTTGGCAAACACTTTTTCAAACAGGGCCATGTGGGTTTGGATTTTGTTTTCCCTTCATAAAAAAAAAAAAATAAATAAATAAATAAATAACCCTTCATTTAAAAACTGCATGTTGTGTTTACTTGTGTTATCTTTGATTAACATTTAAATTTGTTTGATGATCTGAAACATTAAAGTGTGACAAACATGCAAAAAAATAAAAAATCAGGAAGGGGGCAAACAATTTTTCACACCACTGTGTATATATATATATATATATATATATATATATATATATATATATATATTATTCTAAAATATTTGTACAAATAAAACTATATTTTATAGTTTTATTTTGTAGTAAATTAAACCTTTAAAGTGTTTTTAAATATTTAATTATTTGTACAAATATTTCTACAAATAAAACTGAAATCTCTCAATATCTGTTGGGTTTATATCTTTGGTGTGCAGTGCAAAAAAATGTGTGTATTATTCTAAAGCAGGGTTCGGCAACCTTTTCACACACACACACACACACCACTCGCACACAGAGATCGGAGATCACTCTGTGCAAAAAGTAACATTCAGAAGCTCATAAACTTCTTGTCAGTGCTGCCACGCGACTTTTATTAATCGATACTGAATCGCTACATTATATTTCTCAGCAACGAGGGGGTAAAATCGCTGTTTTTTAAGGAACTAAACTCAGCTTCACTGTTTGTAGAGAGAGAGAGACGCAGACAATTCATTCTCTCTCTCTCTCTCTCTCTCTCTCTCTCTCTCTCTCTCTCTCTCTCTCTCAAAATGGCCATATTTGAGAAAAAAAAATCAAGTAGTTTGCATCACTGGATATAGCTGTCGGTCATTTAACATTTCTATCAAAACAGTTGGCTAATATTAAATGATTTGCAGCTTCATCTTACCTCGCTTTCTTTCAGTGTTAAACTGAATCTCAGTGTCAGTCATTTTGACATCGAGCGCTATTAGACCGCCGAGGCTTTGATCTGAAGTGACTAGTATGTGCAGCGGTCGCGCGCGCATCCGTAGACTAGCGCAAGTTAATCTTCTGGGGTCTGAGGGTGTTTTGGGGGCCTGGAGAAGTTTCGACATGCCCTGACATTTGTGCTTTTTTAAGTTGCTTATAAAAATATAAATGGCTAAAGTCTAACAACACTGTAAACAGCACAAACTGGGCTACAATAATATGTTAGCAGCATTTATGTATATGTTATGTCATAATAACACAATAACAACAGATGCAAGCAATCTTAGGCTTCTCATCAGAGTGATAACCTCCTCTGGATCCAGCTGCGCGACGCATCGCGTTGTGAGGTAAATTCTGGGTTATTTCTCTCAGCGCATATTTCTTCCAGAAACAAAAGTAATGTTAACCGGGATGAACTTGTTTGTTTAAGCAGAGGCGATGTGGGCGTTTACATGCACGCGCGCCTCACTTGGATATTTGAATCTGAAAAGCGCGATCGGCGCGTGGGCGTGACCGCATTAGATATAATGAGTTGAGACGGGAAAACTGGACATCGCGTTGGTTTCATACGGATTACTTTATCACAGAATATTTGTTTTGGACGTGACTTACTTCATTTAAAAGTAGACATTTCAAGCTTTCTATACATATATTTCTCATGTATTTGAGGCGAGTATTCGCGGAGATTCATGTTGTTTTATTTGCGTGTCTGTGAAGAGAGATGACAGAGACAGAGCCGGCAGAGAACGCACCCTGTTTGTTTTCTTTATTTTAGAAAAGCACATTGTTTCGTTGTTATTATGACTATACAGAAATAAAAGTAGACCCTTTGCAGTTTCAAACCATACCTTATTATTGTCTGTATACGATCAAAACTGTATTTTTAGTTCTTTTCACGGTCATAAAGAAAATACGAGACAGGGGGTTAATTCTCACACTTTAATAGTATTTATAGCTCCTAACAGGCTATGTGACTATGAGAAGTTATAACATCAAAATGTACGTCAGTATGCAGTTTTTTCTATTGCTGCGTGCCAGCGATTATCCCTCTGCGTGCCACTGTTGGCACGCGTGCCGTAGGTTGCCGATCCCTGTTCTAAAGTGTTATTTTAGAATGATTTATTTATAATTTATTAATATAACTGGCTTTTATTTTTGTTTTCAGTTTCCGTTTTTATTTTAGGTTGCTTTAGATATGTTATGTGGTTTTGTCATTTTCATTTAGTTAGCTTTAATTAATATTTATAGTTTTATTTATTTTATTACTTTGACTTAAATTTATAATTATTTTAGATTTTGCCAAGGTACCATTTCTATTTTAAATTTTAATCTAAGTTTAATCTAATCTTAGTTATTTTGAGTTTAAGTTTTGCATCAGGCTTTTATATCGTTATTATTATTATGATTATTTTTCAGTTTAATTTCAAAAAACAAAAACAGTTTTAGTTTTAGTTAATAATACAAAGACTGTTCCACATTTTTTTTTTTTTTTAAATAGCATTAGCTTCTTTAAGGAGGTATAGTAATAGTTTAATATCAATTCAACAAATGATTGATGTATGATTTTAACTATTTTATATATTCAGAAAAGGTCAAGACAAACCAAAATCACCATTTTAGGGAGTGAAACAGACATTTAATATGTTTAAAACTATCAATGGGGTAATGCCAGGTTAACTGTATGTTCGATAATAGTTTATCAAACATATCTAGTACTGTAGGTCTTACAAACAAAAACAATAGGATTTATACCTCTAATGCTTAAAAATAAGCAATGAGACACAAACATGTACCATATTCATAAACGGTGCCAAAAGACTGCAGAAAGTCATTAATCACAGTAAAGGAAACTGTGTGTACATCATTGTTTCATTCATCTTGTCCTTTATCTGGACCAACAACAACTCCAAGAAACTCTATCCACAGGAAAATACAATACAAATGAAGAAATATTGGTAGAGCATAGATCACATAATATAAAATATGTAACAGTTTTAAAAACTCTGAGCTCAGTGTATTTTTTGCTTAATGCACAGAGACAATTTTCCTGGAAAGGATAAAAATTGTGACTTTGTGGTGCTTTTATTATTGCTCTGTGTGTTTAGTGGTTTAGTCAAGGAGCTGAATAAGACCTGGAGAAAACTATCCCAGCATTTACTTAGCATTTCATTCATCTCAGTGGGAACTGCTCTGTTTAGGGGACCTGTTTAGAAACAGTCATTATTTTGTAGCTTTGTTTGGTGCCTCTAATGGCACAGAAATTGCATGCTGCAAAATAAATATTATGGGAATCAAATATTTGTGATATTTGTGTTTTTGACCAGCAGTTATACATTATATCTTATCTTTCTTTATCCATTTTTTTAGTCTGAAAAAACACTCTTGTGCATATTTGTAGGTTTGCCTTCTGTGTTGTTTGCAATGTATTTAATGATGCAGCCTGAAACCATAATTTGGCTGTTCTGTGTTGTCGTCTGATGTATAGAGCTATAATTTTATAATAGTGTTTCTGTGATGGAAAAGATTTGATAAGCATTTCTTTTACACTTCCACATCAGTGTCACCACACGTTTTATTGTGGCTGAATCACGACGTGTTGCTGTGTTTTCAAAAACAGGAAGCAGCACAGCAGTGAAAATTAGGGATTGTTGTTTTTCATTATTTTTAGTCAGTGTAGTCATGTTGGTCTTTGGCCATTGCATCAAGTATTCATGCTTGAATTGCTTCTGTGGTTAGAAAATCCCTTATTACAGAATTTATGTACGGGTCAGGGGGCGTGATTAATTGCACTAATTTTTTAATTGCTTTATTTTTTTGTATAATTAATCAAACTAAATTAATGCATTAAAGTGACAGCCCTAGTAAACATTCGAATGAATCTAATTCTGTTCTTAGAGATCTGATGGATGGAAATACTTGAGAGCAGAATATTCTGGGAAGAGAAAGAGAAAGGATGAGTAAACAAGACAGAAGGTAGCTGGAGGAAGGGGGGTTTGTCCTCAATTACACTTTATTCTAAGTCCTGAGATGTCAGAATAATCCCAGATGGAAAACTGGACCTTATTTTACCTTTAAAAAGATCCTTTTCTCGGTCAGAAGATTTATGCACTAATTCTAGGAAATCTGAATGTGATACTATTACAGGGAGGCAGAAATTTATTGACTTGATTTCTCTCAAATCAAATACAAAATAAAATAAAAATAAAATAAAATAAAATCATTATACCTGAATATTAATTGAATACTTTGTTCTAAGTCTGTAAAATAATAATGATAATAATAATAATAAAAAAATAAAATAAAATAAATAAATCTATGACAATGCTTTTTTATTTTGGTTACTAAGTCTTATGTGATGATATTGAGAATGTAATTATTGACCAAAATTATTTAAAAAAATTTAAAGGCTCTATATTTTTATTCTTTATATTCTTTCTATGTTCTTATTGTGATTGAAAATTTTATTAGTAGGCCTATAATTATTTTTATTTTCCCAGATAACCTATTTGATCAATGATTCTTTTCTTTTTTCTTTTCTTTTCTTTTCTTTTCTTTTCTTTTCTTTTCTTTTTTCTTTTCTTTTCTTTTCTTTTCTTTAAGGAAAACAATATTTTGTTTGAATTAGAGGAAATAAATCATGATCTTATTATATTTTCAAGTATCTGTCAAATCAGACAGCATCAATAATACAGTATATATATATATATATAGTTAAATTGGAATGTAAAGTCAGCACAAATTTTGTTTGCAATATTTGTTCTTAAAGGCAGAATGTGGATAGACATTTATCTTGATCCACTTCCTTACAAATTTGTGAGCAAAAGTTTTTTGTTGTTGTTGTTGTTTTTATTTATTTATTTATTTATTTTGAAATGGTGTGAATTTCACTTTATCCTGTTAAGGTTGATTTTTATTTATTTATGTATGTATGTATGTATGTATGTATTTATATATATATATATATATATATATATATATATATATATATATATATATATATATATATATATATATATATATATATATATATATATGTAGCACCTTTCAAAACAAGGTTACAAAGTGCTTTACAATAAGATCATATAATAATACAGAACAATTAAAATACAGAACCATTAAAAAAATATTCTTCTTCTTTTGCCCAACATGACTAACAAAAAAAAAAGAGAAAAGAAAAGAAATCATATCAAGAAAAACATAAGAAATTGCATTTATTTATTATGACTGATACACTGATTTGATTTGACATGCACAACATGGAGTGATGGGTTCATGTTGAAAAGCCCATAACAAGTCATTTATTCCCATAATGTTTTCTCTCTTAAAATGCAAATGAGTGTAAAAGTCAGTCTCATCAAATGTCTGAAGGATTGAAGTCTGTCAGGTAAAACATGAGCTTATTGATGGAAATCAATCAATCTGCTGTTTTATTCCAACCATTACTCCCGGTTGGAGGCCTACGTAAATATTTAGTTTATATGAAGTTTAACAAAGTTTAATATTTAGTAGTGCATAAGTTGTAACTTCGTGTCACAACTAAGTTACGTTGAAATTTACACACAGTTGATGCAGTCGGCCCCTGGAGTATATAGTGTGTATATGAAGAATACAGTGTCCAATCTGTTTGATACTTAGTTCATTATAAAGAACTTTTGAAGCATGCAGTGGACGAAGGCAAGCAATTTTTCTCAAGGTAAGCTAATTTATACAGCAGCAATTGAAAATCTAATTAAAAAGACAAAATTAAAAGGAGAGAGAGTGGAAGACAGGGGCGGTGTAATTTCAACTTAATGTGAACAAGTCTACATTGTCTTTATTCCAATGTGTTAATGAGTTTTGGACAGCGACACGGGGCATTTCCATCATGGATATTGTCTTTCTAGGCCGCTGAGGAGAATGAGCTGTCACAGGCTTTTAACGGTAACAGTGTCACCGTGCAGGAGGATGTATATCTGGGCATGGACTTAGAGCAGAGGTCACAGCGCACAGTAAGCCGTGAGAGTAGACAAATGATGGGGGAAGGGATCGTCTCGTCTGATTGTGTGGAAATGCTTGTTAAACGAACGGGAATGCAGTGGAGGAACGGAGCCTGTAATTATTGCCGAAACGCTCACGATTGATCTGGCGTTTCCTGTCGCATGAGTGTGTGTTGTCGTAAGGGATTTTTAAAGGACGGCCCGCTTAAAATATGTCAGAGTCAGCATGACAGAATCTGAGGTATTATTGACAGCCGCCTGCGTGGCCAACAAAAAGAACAATAAAACACAATCTGCCTATGCTATCAGTCCATCCATCTCTCCATCTACAAATCTATCTGCCTGTATGTCATTGTCTGTCTGTCTGTCTGTAGGTCTTTCTATCATTCTGTTTGTCTGTTGTTCTATCATTCTGTCTTCACTGTCGTTCTGTCATTATTTCTGTCCGCCGTTCTATTTTTCTGTCTGTATATTGTTCTATAATTCCGTCTCTGTCATTCTATCTTTCTGTCTGTCTGTTTTTTTTTTATCATTCTGTCTGTCGTTCTATCATTCTGTCCGTCTGTTGTTCTGTCGTTCTGTCATTATTACTGTCTGTTTTTCTATTTTTCTGTCTGTATGTTGTTCTATCATTCCGTCTCTGTTGCTCTGTCATTCTATCTTTCTGTCTGTCTGTCGTTCTATCATTCTGTCTGTCCGTCATTTTATCATTCTGTCTGTCATTCTATTATTATTTTTGTCTGTCTGTTCTATCATTTTATCATTTTGTCTTCTGTCTGTTGTTCTGTTGTTCTGTCATTCTTTGTCTGTCGTTCTATCATTCTGCCTGTTTGTCTGTCATTCTATCATTCTGTTTGCCTGTTGTTCTGTCTTTCTGTCTGTATGTTCTATCATTTTGTCTTTCTGTTGTTTTACCATTCTGTCTTCACTCTGTTGTTCTATCATTCTGTCTGTCTGACGTTCTATCATTCTATCATTATGTCTGTCATTCTATCATTCTTTCTGTATGTCGTTCTGTCATTCTTTCTGTCAGTCATTGTTATTTTATCATTCTGTCTTGTTCTATCATTCTTTCATTCATCTGTCTGTCTCTTGTTCTTTCTTTCTATCATTCTGTTGGTTTGTCTGTCATTCTGTCTGTATGTTGTTTTATCATTCTGTCTGTCTGTTGTTCTGTCATTCATTCTGTCTGTCATTCTATCATTCTGTCTGTCTGTTGTTCTGTCATTCTCTCATTCTGTCTTCACTGTCTGTTGTTCTGCCATTCTGTCATTATTTCTGTCTGTTGTTCTGTATTTCTGTCTGCCTCTTGTTCTATCATTCTATCATTCTGTCTTCACTGTCTGTTATTCTGCCATTCTGTCATTATTTCTGTCTTTTGTTCTATTTTTTGTCTGCATATTTTTCTATCATTCTGTCTCTGTCGTTCTATCATTCTATCTGTCTGTCTGTCTGTCTGTCGGTCGTATCATTCTATCATTCTGTTTTCTCTGTCTGTTGTTCTGTCATTCTTTCTGTCTGCTATTCTACCATTCTGTCTATCTGTCATTCTATCATTCTGTCTTCTCTGTCTGTTGTTTTGTTGTTCTATCATTCTGACTGTCTGTCGTTCTATCATTATTTCTCTCTGTCTGTTGTTATAGCATGATATCATTCTGTCTTCTCTGTCTGTTGTTCTGTCATTCTTTCTGTCTGCCATTTTATCAGTCTGTCTATCTGTCATTCTCTCATTCTGTCTTCTCTGTCTATTGTTCTGTTGTTCTATCATTCTGTCTTCTCTGTCTGTTGTTCTGTCATTGTTTCTGTCTGCCATTCTATCATTCTACCTATTTGTCTGTCATTTTTTTCATTTTGTTTGCCTGTTGTTCTGTCATTCTGTCTGCACTTCTATCATTCAGTCTGTCTGTCATTCTATCATTCTATCTTCACTCTGTTGTTCTGTCATTTTTTTGTCTGTTTTTCTGTCATTTTGACTGTCTGTCTGTCTGTATGTCGTTCTATAATTCTGTCTGTCTATCTATATGTATGTATGTCGTTCTATAATTCTGTCTGTCTGTCAGTCTGTCAGTCATTGTTATTTTATCAATCTGTCTGTCTGTCTTTTGTTCTATCATTCTTTCATTCATCTATATGTCTGTCTGTCTGTATGTCATTCTATAATTCTGTCTGTCAGTCATTGTTATTTTATCATTCTGTCTTTTGTTCTATCATTCTTTCATTCATCTATATGTCTGTCTCGTTCTGTCTTTCTATCATTCTGTCTGTCTGTAGTTCTATGATTCTATCTTCTCTTTCTGTTGTTGTGTCTTTCTTTCTGTCTGTTTTTCTGTCATTCTTTCTGTCTGTTGTTCTATAATTCTGTCTGTTGGTCTGTGTGTCATTCTATCATTCTTTCAGTCGTTCTGTTATTCTGTCTCTGTCTGTCTGTTTGTATGTCCTTCTTTTGTTCTATCATCTGTCTTGTCTGCTTGTCCATCTGTGTGTCCATCCTGCACAAAAAGCCCTGTGAACTGCATTTTAGGCTTGTGTAATTAGATTTGTGTAATTTATTCGATTTTTTATATTACTATGTGTCATGTGATATGATTCAAAATTGCCAAAAATAAATAAATAAATAAATAAATAAAAATTACAAAAGCACCCTCAGAGCTTCAGATGCACTTCAGATGCACTCAAACCGCATGATTCACAGAGCAAATATTGACTAACCTTGATTCCTTCACATGTCAGCACACAGGCGGATCTCTAACTAATACAATTTGATTCGTGATTTGACATAAAACTAACAGCCTGCAGGAAGCTCTGGACGTGGGTGATGGAAATGGTTAAAAGCAGCTCCCAGCGTGAAAGCTCTCTATCTCTTTCCTCTTAAAACTGCTCTATCACTTCAACTCTTTAAGACTCGAGAAGGGATTAGTTTGAAATCGTGGCCATCATAAATAATTTATGTTTGCATTTAAAACAATCTTTAAGAAGTCATTTAGCAAGTAGTGCATATTTGATGCTCTTTTCTAAATCCTTTCCGCAGTATGAGAGTTCAATTATTCTCTCAAGGGGAGACCTGGCTAGTTGTCACAATCGGAAGTTTTCATAATTATAATCATCACTTAATTCAAAACAGTCACAGTCACAATTTTTTTTTTTTTTCTATGCCGCAATTTAAAATTTCAAGATTATGATAATTTTCTAGTGAGTGCATTAGTGAATATAACAAAGCCATAATAACACACAGTCAGGCAAGGGTCAAATAAGTAATGAAGGACGACTGTAGAAGAGTTTGAACTTTGTTTCTTTGTTCTCAGGACAAGGTATATAAATATTTAAATGTTTTTCATAACTTTGAAACTGGGGCAAGTTGTCTCATGCACATGTATGTTGCAATTTTATACGATTTCATTAAGTAGTTTCATATGTCAATGTGAATGTTTAAAGGAAAACGCCACCGTTTTTCCATATTCCAATATGTTTTTCCCTCAACTTAGACGATTTAATACATACCTCTCCCGTCTCAGTGCATGCACTTAATCGCTGTAGCACGCGGCGCCACTATGCTAGCGCCACTATGCTATAATGTATGGCGAAGTACTCTTCCGCCATACATTATTGTTATCATTTTTCATCTGCTTAGAAAATTGCCCCGTTTTATTTTGTGTCACCATACTTACTCGTGTAACTACTCATGTAAATGTCTTTAAATAGGGAAAACACGGAAGTGTTTGGTAGCTTCTAAATTCATCCCTGTTTGGATCCTAAGGAATGAATGGTGCTAAGCTAAACGCTAGCATAGTGGCGCCGCGCGCTAGAGCGGGGGGGGGGGGCTTACACTGTAAAAGAAAATCTTTCAAAGATTCGAATATTATTGGAGTCAGTTTTACGAGACTATTTTTATTTTATTTTTATCTTTTTACTACTTTAGTGTTTCTACTTCAAAACGTCTTGGTTACGTAGGTAACCCTCGTTCCCTGAAGGAGGGAATGGAGACGTTATGTCAGAGTGACTGACGCAAATGGGATCTCACCCAAGAGCCCAATCACCTTCGAATGTTAACAAAACAAGCCAATGACAGTTGGGTATAAAAGGAGAGTGCATGCAGACGCACATCAGATTTTTGCTGAGGAGCCGAGACGGTGTGCCTCGGCCGTACAGCGGTGGTACTGCAACTGTGGCGACGGGACGTAACGTCTCCATTCCCTCCTTCAGGGAACGAGGGTTACCTACGTAACCGAGATGTTCCCTTTCAGTCAGTCACGTTCAACTTTACATTAGAGTGACTGACGCAAATGGGATCCCTATGAAAATGCCACTATTGCTGAGCCCCTCCAGTGCCCTGCAGAAGCCGGCAAGACCCCCCCACGCCAGTTGGGATGGAAGATAGGACAGGGCTTAGGCAGAGATGACAGCCACTGCTGTTCCGTACAGTGGATATTGGATACACTGGGAAAGCGTACTCCAAGTAGGGGAACGCTACGGAAGCCACATCCGGCGTAAAGGAGGTACCATGTGGAGATTACACGTATGGACTGGTCAAGGGTAGTACTACATATGGAAGTCTCTGAGGTAGACTCAGCCAGCCTGGGGTGAGATCAATACACAGCAGAGATGGCAAAAGGTCTCTGCCAGGGAAAGACATGGGCTCACCGTGAGGGGAGCCGTACCCAGAATACACATCTGGGATCGCCCGAAGGGGAATCACTACACACGGGCACCTAGCCCAGCACAAGGGCTGACCTTGTGGCCTCCGCCACGCCTGACTGCCGAGGGTGCGGGAGAAACTTCAACAGGGTTTGCAAGAGGAACTGAACTGAGAAGCAGTAAAAGCGCACGTATCCGGTCCGTGGAGGGAAATGGAGCAGCAAGCGTGATCGACACCGAGTGGGTCCGGTGTTACTGGGCACCTGAGGCAAGTACATGGGAAGACGCAGGCTCTACACAGAGATTATAGACTCTTGCAAACGTGTTAGGTGTCATCCAGCCGGCAGCTCTACAGATGTCTGCTATCGAGGCGCCCCACGTCAATGCCCAAGAAGATGCCACACCTCTTGTAGAGTGTGCTCTTCCACCGAGGGGGCACGTTAAGTGCTGGTCCTGGTATGCCTAGACTATAGCCCCTACTATCCTGTGGGCAAATCTCTGTTTGGAGACAGCCTTCCCCTTCTGCTGTTCTCCGAAGCAAGCAAAGAGCTGGTCTGAGGTCCTAAAGCTCTGCGTGCAGTCCACATAAACGCGCAAGGTGCAGACGGGACAGAGCAGAGCAATGGCTGGGTCTGCCTCCTCCCGGGGAAGCGCTTGCAAGTTCACCACCTGATCCCTGAAAGGCGTGGTGGGAACTTTGGGCACATATTCGGGCCGGGGCCTAAGGACAACGTGAGAGTCACCCGGTTCGAATTCTAGGCACGAATCATCGACCGAAATTGCCTGCAGGTCCCCTACCCTCTTGACCGAGGCCAATGCAATGAGGAGCACTGTCTTTAACGACAGAAGCTTAAACTCTCCTGACTGCAGAGGCTCGAAGGGCTCCTCCTTCAATGCCGTCAGGACTGAGGGGAGATCCCAAGAGGGTACCAGATGAGGGCGCAGAGGATTTAACCTCCTCGCCCCTCTGAGGAACCTGATGACCAAGTCGTGCTTCCCCACAGACTTGCTGTCTACTGCATCGTGATGTGCGGCAATAGCGGCAACATACACTTTGAGAGTGGAGGGAGACAGCCTTCGCTCGAACCCTTCTTGCAGAAAAGAGAGCATGACCATGATCGGGCATCTGTGGGGGTCTTCCCGGTGGGAAGAACACCAATCAATGAACAGGTTCCACTTCAGTCTGTAAGCATGTCTTGTAGACAGGGATCTAGCTGAAGTGATGATTTTCAGTACCGCTGGAGGTAGCCAACCTAGAACCTCCGCGTCCCGTCCAGGGACCATACGTGGAGATTCCACAGGTCTGGACACGGGTGCCAGAGGGTGCTCCCTCTCTGAGAAAGGAGATCCCTCCTCAGAGGAATTTGCCAAGGAGGGGCTGTCACGAGAAGCATCAGTTCTCGGAACTAAGTCCGATTGGGCCAGTATGGCGCCACTACGAGGACCTGCTCCTCATCCTCCCTGACCTTGCACAGTGTTTGTGCGAGAAGGCTCACTGGGGGAAATGCATATTTGCATAGGCCTCGAGGCCAGCTGTGTGCTAGCGCGTCCGTGCCGAGGGTCCCCTCGAACAGAGAGTAAAACAGCTGGCAGTGGGACGTGTCTGGGGAGGCAAACAGGTCTACCTGAGCGTCCCCGAAGCGTCTCCAAATCAGCTGGACTGTCTCGAGGTGGAGTCGCCATTCTCCCGGAAGGGCAGTCTGACGTGAGAGCTCATCGGCTGAATGACTGAGCTCGCCTAGGACATGAACGGCGCGAAGTCGTGAAGCCAACACTGAAGCGGTATCATATGAAGCAACCCGAGTGGTGTAACAGCGGCTGTGGATGCCATATGCCCCAGGAGCCTCTGAAACTGTTTCAGTGGAACCACCCTCTTGTGCTGGAAAGACACCAGGCAGCTCAGCATCCACAGAGCACGTTCTATTGAGAGACGCACTGTGAGGTTGACTGAGTCCAACTCCATACCGAGAAAAGAGATCCTCTGCACAGGGGAGAGTTTGCTCTTTTCAACTGGCTGAGGTGGCTGAGCACCGTGTCCCTGTGGTCACACAACTGCGCTCGAGACAGTATGAGCCAGTTGTCGAGGTAGTTGAGAATGCGAATACCTCTTTCCCTTAATGGAACAAGGGCTGCCTCCACGACCTTGGTGAAGACACGAGGTGATAGGGACAGCCCGAAGGGGAGGACCTTGTACTGATATGCTCGCCCTTTGAAGGCAAAGCAGAGAAACGGTCTGTGTCGATGGAGGATCGAGACATGAAAGTAAGCGTCCTTCAGGTCGATCGCTGCGAACCAATCGAAAGGACGGATTCAATGAAAGATGCGTTTCTGCGTCAACATCCTGAACGGGAGCTTGTGAAGGGCCTGGTTCAGAACACGCAGGTCAAAGACTGGACGTAACCCACTGCCTTTTTTGGGTACAATGAAGTAAGGGCTGTAAAACGCCAGCTTCATCTTGACTGGAGGGGCCGGCTCTATCGGGTCCTTCGCCAGCAGGACCGCGATCTCTGCACGCAAGACAGGAGCATCTTTGTTCAGCACAGAATTGAACCGAATGCCCCTGAACTTGGGAGGGCGCCGGGTGAACTGAATCGCATAGCCGAGTCTGACGGTTCTCGTGAGCCAGCGAGATGTTAGCCAGGCCCCCAGAGACCAAACAAGCGGGACTAGGGGAACCACCGATGCACCTGCAGTGGGGCAGTGAAGTGGAACACAGGGACCCAACCCAGAAGGCAGTGCGTCCCAGAGTGGGGTCTGAGTGTGCGGTGCAACACTTACCTGGCTCCACGGCTAGGCAGGGGGCGCATGAGGAGGCATCGTGTCCTCGAACCAGACTCTGCTGCCCACTGGCGAAAGGAGAGGGGGATGGGAGTGTGGAGACTGTGTCTCATGCACTGCCATCTTTGCCCTCTTGGGACCCGGAGAGAAAGGAAACTGCTCTTTTTTTGAAGTTTTGGGTACCACTGGCTGGCCAGTGGTGGACCAGAACAAAAAGGAAACAAAATATTCTCTACCCAGCCCTCCTCCGGGGGAAGGAGTGGTGCAGTCACCATCTCCTGAAGAGCAGGATCCAAAGACTCCGGGTCGCCCGTCTCAGGGATGCCGCTTGCCCTGGCGTTTCACGGGTCTGGCAGGGGCGGAGACGGGCTGCGCCGCTTTTCTGCGGCCAGCTCCACGTTGCGGCCGTGAAGGCTGCTGCTGAGGCCGAGCTGGAGCGGAGGTGGCAACAGGAGGGCGCCCTCGGCAACGAGCAGGCGAAGGGACTGCGGTGGGGTGGAGACAGCAGCGGACCGCCGGGGCAGGATGTGATGAAACGCCTCCGTCTGCTTCTGTGCGGCGGAGAACTGTTGGGCAAAGCCCTCCACCGCTTCACCGAATAGGCTTTTTTAGAAATACTCTTTTAGAGAAAGCGCTGAAGCGCCCAGGGGAGGTCGCGGCATGACCGCAGTTTGATGGGCTGCAGCATGCCGTGAGAGAAAGCAGCAGCACTGGACAGCAACCCTCGCTGACGCTCCGTAACACCAACACTGTCGTTTGCTGTCTTGTAGACACTCTCGGAGATTCATGCTGAAAGGCTCAGCTCCGAAGCGAAAAGCTGATGTGCGTCTGCACGCGCTCTCCTTTTATACCCGCGCTGCAGGGCGGCATGCGCGATGCAAAGCACGCACGCCAACTGTCATTGGCTTGTTTTGTTAACACTCGAAGGTGATTGGGCTCTTGGACGAGATCCCATTTGAGTCAGTCACTCTGATGTAACGTCGAACATGACTGACTGAAAGGGAACTGTGGTTTCTTTGTAATCGTCAGTGATGTCTACTATCAATTTCTGAGTGAAAATTGTTTCACCAACAAATAATTTATAATTTTCAGTGTAGCTAAAAATCAATTAAGTCACCCATAATTTTAGATACAGGTATATTAAAAGATTACATATTTAAGGGAGTTTGTCATATTTCAAAGGTATCTTTTTCACATCTGTTTAACAGCAGGTTCCCATCGTGTAATATATAACTTTTTTTGTGTGTGTGTGGAAATTAACATGCTAATTTCATCCACTGTTCAAGTTTACATATTGTATTTCGTCCATGATCTGAGACTCCATATTACACTCCAGCATTAATTGTGGTTGGTAGCCACAGGCTCAATTATTGCTCCGTATTAAAGCAGCCTATCTCAAATGAAGCACAAACACCTTGGCAGAATCCTCAAGGTAATGAGTATAGATAAAATTAGTTGGATACTGCATTATTTCATGATGGGAGCCAAATATAAATGATGCATACAGATGTTAAACATCTGCCAATTGAATGCAACTCTTTGTGCACTTTTAAAGGAAATGTTCACCTGAAATGAAAGAAAGAACTACACAGAAATACTCGTTCTCATCTGTGTGGGACCCAAAAGGAGAAGTTTTGCAGAAAGTCTGAGCTCCTCTTTTAATTATTAAGATTTCAGTGTTTATTATCATTCATTTATTTTCTTTTTTAAATCTTGTATTGTTTATATATATAAAAAAATGCTTTATATAGACCATATGTTTACAATGCTTTGGCAGTACCTTACCCTAAGAGAAATGCAAACAAATTAAACTTTTTAAGTAATAGTTTTAATTCTTTTGCACTTCTAACATGTTGAATTTCATTGTTTCATGTCTGATCGGTAGATAATTCACATTAGTCTGTGAGGTGAGAAAACAGATGGATATGGATGGATCTTTATGTAATTGTAACATGAGAAGCCTTCAAAGTCATTAAACCCGAATGTCATCTTTCTCATTTGAACATCTCATGTATCACTGAAACGATTATCCTACCTCTACATTTTTCCAACGTAGACAGTTGATTCATGAAGCAGCAGTGTGTTAAATGAAGGCAAGTGAATTTGTTGTTATTTGTTTTATTGGTTCTTTACCTGTTATTATGGAGATTATATGGTGTCGGTCAAAGATGTGTAGGTCAAATGAATGCAGCGGCAATTTTCTAAAAGTTTGCGTGTCCTCAGGCCTCTGTTTTTATAATTCTGTGTGTATTTATGTGCAGGAATGCCTTGGTTTTATACAAATGGATTCTCTGCACGTCAAAGCGTCTGAAATCTATAAAAGATTCATTAGTGCTCTATTCCTGCTCCTGTTCTATAAAACATTCATCTCTCTCTCTCTGTCTCTCTCTCTATCTTTTACTAAGCAACCCCACAATACCCTTTCCCTTTCTGTCATTTGTTTGTTTGTTTATATTCAGTTCAATTAAGCTTTATTTTCATGATTATCAAGGTACAGTATTGTGAAATTACAGTTTAAGAGAAGTCAAGTACTTTAAAAATGTGCTGAAAACAACAATACTAGATGAATAACAAAAATGAAACAGAAAGATAAAGAAAACTATAGAATCTTAAGATCTTGTGATAAAAACTTTATCAACAGGGATCGTTCTATGAAACAGTTTCACGTTAGTAATTTTCATTAATTTTAAAGTACTTTCTAAACATTCTACATAAATAATGCAGGTTAATTAACTACATTGTACCATTTCAAGGTAAACTGAGACATTTTAATGCTACAAAGTGATAAAAAAAGATGACTTATCTTTGATGAGGATCTCTTAATTTTATTTATTTATTCATTTATTTTAGTGCTGTCAAACGACAGTACTAAAATAAATAAATAAATAAATAAAATTAAGAGATTAATGTGATCAATCACATCCAAAATAACAGTTTTTGTTTACATAATATATGTGTGTGTACTGTGTATATTTATGATGTATATATAAATACACACACATACAGTAGGCTATATGTATTTACATGTGTATATTTATATTCATATAATTTAGATTATATATAAATATATTCAATATATAAACATAATATATTTTTCTTAAATATATACATGCGTGTGTGAGTATTGATATATACATAATAAATATACACAATATACACACATATATTATGTAAACAAAACTTTTATTTGGGATGCGATTAATCGTTTGACAACACTATTTATTTAACGGTTAACGCAAACTGGAGACTTTTCCATATAATTGTTTAAAAAAAATGACTCGTATATTTATCTCTAAGCCCCCCGCCCCCTTCTCTCTCTCTCTCTCTCTCTCTCACACACACACACACACACACACACACACTCACACACACACCTCACTCTCTCTCTCTGACGCGCACGGCGCCACAGCCTCTTTCCGTGCCTCTCGCGCGGCTGCACGGACACTCGGATCGTTGGAATACTTCTGCTTTCACCGGAAATGTGGCATACAGCCGATTTGGATTCATCCCGCCTGCAGTAGTTTATCCCCCCTTCCAGTGTGACTTTCGCCCGCTCTCGGCAGTTCTGCGGGCTGGTCCGTTTCGGCAGTGAGCGGCAGATCTTTGAGTTTGGATGTTACTGTGATTGTGTCTCTGCCCAAATGACTGAGAGAGGAAACACCGGGAGACGCTGCTCTCCGTCCCGCGCCTGTACGGCGACCGTCGGGTAAAGTTTGAACGGCAGGGATGATGGTGGTTCATCTTCCGTAAGGTTTGCAAATTATTAAAATTTACCACAGCGAGGAAAACACCATCATCTCCAGACCAAAGGGGACCGCTTTCTGGGATTACTCATTTACTGGATTTATTCGTAAAACATGACGACTTTAATTGTTGAGGGTAAGTCACGGACGTTATTATAAAAAGTTATATTTCTTGAATTCATTGTTTATTTATTATACATAATTTAACTGCCGCATCTATACGCAACGCGCATCCCCAAATGTCTGTCACGGAGGTAAAAGGTATTATGTGCTTGATTCCCGGTATATATTGCAAATATTCAATCGGTTTGATCATATATTAAGAACTCTCCCTAAATCGATAATTTCATACTGTCGTACACTTCGCGACGCGGACGCGACGCTTCGTTTATAACGCGTTCTAGTTTGACGCGCCGCAAATTGACAGTGTCCCGCTGAAAACAGTCTGTCAGGAAGAATCACAATTGCTTCGGCTTGGCACGAGCTTAAGCGTGTTTCTCAACTTGCGCGTTCATGAAGGGATGCGCGAGCTCTGAGTAGGTTTACTCAGGGTAGTTTGCTCACGGTCGAGGTTGGTTAGTAGTTTCCTAAAGGAGACGAGAGTCTTCCCGTTGTTGATGCAGTGAAAAAAATTAAGTAAATTGTTTTGAATTTCATTCTTTCATTAATTTTAAATATGCGCCTCATTTTAGGTAGGTATCAAATATACCCTGTGTTTTGTCAAGTAGTTTAAGTCAATCTGAGTTGTTTCATCTGCGGTCCTTTCTACTTATTTGCATATGGTGTTTGGGGGAGTGGCCATTTGCTTTTACACCTGAATATTTAATTACGAAGGCCTGGACAATGAATGGGAACTTATAAGGATTGTAAATAGTTGTTGTTGGTAATTGATAGTTACGCGAACACTTCTGTTCATGCTGTTTTGCGTTGGTGTTTGATTTAATTTATTATACAGTGAACAAATGTGAAATACATTTGAGCATTTTTTTTTTCTTATAGTACCAGTATCTGAAGAAAGGGATGCTAATTGTACATCTACAGCGTTTTCCTCATATAGTAAAATAAAGTGGAAAAATTAAGGATGAGAAAGTTGTTGCTGTTTGAATTTTTATAAAAAAAAAAATATTAACTGATAGGTTTTGTGTGTGCATTCCTGTAAAGGAGAATGAGCAGAATTTAGTCATTAGAATTGAGCGTATGTAACTAAAAAGGAGTATGTTCCGCTCATAATATATCTGAAATGTATATATCGTACTTCAAAATAGTAAAATCAAAAAATCCTTTTTCAGTGTACTATTCCAAGTTTTCCCTAGTATTTACTGATAAATAAGTCAAGGAAGATTTTATTCTGTCAAATTTTATCATAAGAATTCTGTCACACATTTGGTTTGCATTCTACACCAGATTAATTCAGAAAGACGCTGTCCATGGTGCTGAAATCAACAACATAAAGACTGAGAGCTGAGTTCAGCTTCCTGTTTTGCTGTTTGCAACCCAAAGAGGACAGCAGAGCTTTATTAGGGCACTGTAGAAAATGGTTGAAACACATTTGTACTGCATTATCCCTGGTCTAATTAGGATTTTACAAAGCATTGACAATGTTTGTTTTGCTTGCACCTGTGAGCTCGTGAGCAGCTCTAACTAAAGATCACTTTGCAAGATCACAAGAAGCTTTGGGAGGTGCTGAAAAGCAGCAGTGCTCCACCCAATACAGCAGTGACTAAATCCGTAAAGCTCCAAGGTTGGAAGCAGCTCACTGCACAACTCTCATCCAGCCAGCGCAATGCACTCTAGATTCATTCTTTGCCACAATGCAAAAGGTATTGCAGGAATTCAAGTGAAAAGAAAAAGGTTATGCAGTGTTTCACGCTTGACAATCTTGTGCCTCTCCTCACGGTGTGCTTTCTCACAGGAGTTGTGATGTTGTTTAGGATGCCAGATGGACTCGTCCTTCTCACTGTTTGGACCCACTGGGTATCCGTGGCCCCTCCCGCCTCGCTGAGCTAACCTGATTGAACTGAAAACACATTAAATATTCCATCATAGTGAGATGGAGAGCGTTAAGGATGAGAAAGAGGGGTAGTCTAGTCGTGCAGATGGATTTGCTGGGGGTAGAGAGAGGGAGGAGGAGAAGAAAATGAATAAGGCGTCTTCATTTCCGTACTGTTTTGTGTGGAGGTATTGATATTTGGATGAAAAATGACATGTTTTTGTTTTTGCTGTGGATCCTGTAATTAAAGTTAGAGCAAGACTGTGTTGAGTGGAGACAGACAGCACACACTCAGAAAGCTTTTCTCTCTCATTTTCTTTGTTTGCCTCACTTTCATTTCAGAATGAGTGAACAATAGGGGGTGGGGGGGGGGGGGGGGTGCATTTTTGATTGTTTATGCTTTTATGAATGTTTTCTAGCTCATTATAATTTAGTGACTTAAATGGATTTAAATGGTTCTGGTATCTATAAATTGTATTTCTAGACTTCAGGTTGCACATTGTTGTTGTACATTAGGAAATGCTGTTGTACATATGAAATTCTATATTTCATTAAAATACAGAATTTGTATCTGATTATTCAAAGAAATATTAATTCATTAACCAATTATCAAAATAGTCATTAGCTACAGCAAGTTTATAGTGACATGGCTGTCAAGCTCTGAAATTAAGACAAAAGCTGCCATAACCATCTGACTTATGCTCTAAGAAGTCTGAAGTCATAAACAGAATGATATATTTATCCACTGGAAAATCTTCCCATCTGCTAAAACTCACAGTTTTCATTTGCAGTTGCTTTCACATTCAAATATGGCTCCCTCAGTGTAACCAACCAGGTTTGACATCATTAACGCCAATGCCATTTGCGCATCTTTTATGTTGTAATCTTACTATATACACTGTCGGTAGCAGATTATATAAATCAACACTTAATACAAAAGCAGAAACTTGGTGAACATGGTTGTCTATAGAGAGTGAGTTTAGAAGCATTTCAGTTAGAAGGCATTGTTAACAGAGAGATGTGTGTGTTTTAAGCTTGTAGCTGTTGGGTCTGCAGTTCTGCTTGTGTCTTGAGTCAATGTCTGAAGAGGGATTTTCTCCAAGAGGTTTCAGAAAGGCAGCTGTAAAGATTCCATTTCCTTCCAGTCTGTCGAAAAATGTATTAAAAGTGCTGAAAATATTCCTGGCTGCAGCTCTTCAACACGGAGAGCTAATTCATTGCGGTGAGCTTTTAGTATAAAGCTTTGTCTTATAACTTTCCCTCAGACTGTCACTCTCGACAAGACCCTCTTCAGAACCATCCATATTTACACAGATAGCAAACAAGCCATTTCCACTCCAGTCTCCTATTATCAACCAAATGATGTGGATGATCAGAATACATGGCAGAGGGCAGCAGACTCACAGAGAGGCTCTGTTGGAGGGAGGCTCGTTCTGCTGAGAGGTCTCTCTGATACAGAGCTTCATCTGCTACTCGCAGGTGTGGAAAAAAGGCTATCAGCTGTTATGAAGTCGCTTGGGTTGACGTAGGATGAATCAGACCTGCTGTGGTCTGGATAGTGCTGGGATTTCAAAGACTTGGTGATATTTTTCCAATTGTGTGCAATGACGTGTGCAGTCTGTTTGTTGAGAGGTTTAATGTTGAGAGCGTCACTGTCAACAAATCAAGTCTGCCTGATATTGCACTGGATTTTCAAGTATTATTTTTTCCTGTATTGTAGTTTGAATCAGAGTTATTCTTTAAATTACGTTTTGTTTTTAATTCTTTTTAATTTAATTTAATTTCCTATATTTTAGTTTTATTTCAATAATTTAATAAAATGTAAAATTCAAATGTTAAAATTTAATAAAATAAAAATTGGAAAATAGTAAAATAATCAGTTACTACCTACTATATGTGTGTGTATAAATATGTAAATCAGTTAATATTTTATTTGTATTAAATATAATGTTTTATTTAATTTGTTTACATATTTTATGTTCTTATTTTCTCTTTTTATGTAAATTAGTAAAATAGTAAAATAATCATTATTAAAAAGAAAAAGAAACACACACACACACACACACACACACACACACATATATATATATGTATATATATATATATATATATATATATAAATTAAATAAAAGTCTATATAAACACAAAAATCTGTTGTTTTCAAGGGAGTTTGCAAATTAGTTCTTGTACAGAAAGCAGCTGAATTTTTCTGCTGTGTATTTTGGGAGAGTGAAGTTATCAAGGTCAGTGGTCTTTCCATGTTTCTGCCAAATGGCATTCTGAGTGATGGCTGACCTCAAACTGACTGACTGCTAAATATTGCATTTAACATGTAGAAACAACTGAAGCAAGATGTATCCAGGTAGAATCAAGAATAATTCACAATGGCATTATTCAGTGAACTTTGGATTGCTGCATGTAAACAAAATCAAATCAGCCTCTTGGCTTTTGACAGCAATATAAAGGAGGCCATTATTAGAGAGATCACATCTAATTATTATCGCTCCTGTAAGTGTGAACCATGTTTGCTCAGAGTCAGTTAGTTGAGATGGCAGCATTATCAACAATCAACAAGAGGAGAGACAGGGAAACCCCACCTTATTGAATAGATGGGAAGCATGAATGAGTCATTGAGGATTTAAAGGATGGAGAGTAAATTGATTGTATTAATGTAGAACAATAACAGCATAAATAATAAATACTAATATCTTAATACCTTCTCTCAAAAGTTTTTCATTAGTAAAATGAAAGAGATTTTTGCTCCTGTCTCAGATTTTTAAGAAAAAAGACCCCAGTAATCTCAAATGTGTGAATTTCTCAAAATGAGATCTGATTTATTTGAGATTTCAACATGAACTCAACTTGTTCTTATACTTTGTGTTAACAGTTGACTTATTTGTGTCTATTTTAGGATTTTAAGAGGAACACTGCTGATAATGTCATTTTCTAAATATGTTACTTAAGTCTCATGAGCTATGAAAGAGAAATGCTAGAGCAATTTTGTGTGGGTTTGTCCTTGACACATTATGTAATTGTATGGATTACAGAATGATGGAAACACATTGAAGAAGAAGAAGAAAAAAAAGAAGTATACTGAAAATACCAGCTTCCTGTATCTTGTGGGCTTCAAACTGTCAAAGCTGTATGTGGCTAATGCTGTGTTATGCAACATTTGCGGATTCAGTTTTGCCCTAAAAAAAAAAAAAATAATAATTTAATCGCGCATAGTGTGAAAAGTATTGCAGGTGTGGTGAGAGACTCAATAGACGCTCATCAAATCCCACTAAATGAATGTAATCCACTGCAATAGCTTCATTTATTCAGGTAATCTCACATACTATTGCATCAGACAAGCTCTGTGTTCAGCAGAATGACCAAACCGCATCAATAGAGTGACCTTTACAGATGCGGTTTAATGATGCTTTGCAATCTTTCAGCGAAATGGGATGTGTTGTGTATGAAAGAATGAAGATATTGTTAAATTTGAAGTTATTCTTAGCAAAATAAGCTTAGCAGTCATGCTTAAAGGTATGAAATGGTGTTACTGGCTGCTATAACTTTTCACTCGTGGCAGCTTTTGACTATTAAAATGCTTTGAGCTATAGCATGGAATGAAACTAGAGCAACTTTCAATTTGAAATTGGGGAGAAATTAAATCTTTGAGGATTGCCATGATGGTATTGGACGATTATAATACCATTTTATGTAAATGCATTCTGCAATTTTTAATATCAGAGTTCAAAATGTTATTATTCTGTGTAAAAATGTTATTTCCTACACTAGGAAAGTGCGGTATGACCAAAATCATAGTATGTATGTTTTTTCTTTTTTTTTTTTATTATTTGCACATTGTTGTATACACATATATCTATTTATTTATGTTTATATATATTGCTTATGTTACTCCATGTGACCTTGTCAATTGCCTTGTATGTATGTGTGTGTGTGTATATATATATATATATATACTGCCAAATTCTCTGAAACGACTTTGGACACGGCTTATGGTAAAGAAATGAACATTCAATTCATGGGCAACAGCTCTGGTGGACATTCCTGCAGTCAGCATGCCACTTACATGCTCCCTCAAAACTTGCGACATCTGTGGCATTGTGCTGTGTGATAAAACTGCACATTTTAGAATGGCCTTTTATTGTGGCCAGCCTAAGGCACACCTGTGCAATAATCATGCTGTCTAATCAGCATCTTGATATGCCACACCTGTGAGGTGGATGGATTATCTCGGCAAAGGAGAAGTTCTCACTAACACAGATTTAGACAGATTTGTGAACAATATTTGAGAGAAATAGGCTTTTTGTGTACATAGAAAAAGTCTTAGATCTTTGAGTTCAGCTCATGAAAAATGGGGGCAAAAACAAAAGTGTTGCGTTTATAATTTTGTTCAGTGTATGTATGTATGTATTGTAGTATCTCATGGAATAAACGCACATCTAACTTGCAGAATCGGCTCATTCCAAAAAGAGTCAAAGGAGTCTTCTTTCTCCCTTCTGCGGACAAGTTAACTAATGATCAGCTAATGTTCACACAGCGCCCAATTGTCTCAAACAGCTCCTGTCCCACTCTGCTTAGCACCCCAAGGGACCCAGGCAGAAAGTAATTTAGAGAACAGCCTCATGACAAGGTCTAAAAACTCTAATCATCACTAGCACATGACGTCAGTATTCTATAGTGGTTTCCTGTCAGCGTTTTCTTATCCACTCAGAAGAGAGGTAATAATTAACTTAATCAGGAAAATAATAAAGGTCTCTTTTCATCAAGAGGAACCTCGTGATCTGATCAGCATATATGGATCATGAACGGATGTATGCATTCAACAGGAAAATGGTGATTAAATCAACTGATGCCCTCAGGCCTGCAAAACACGAGGTCTGTAACATGACCGTTTTATGACTCTCTCTTCAACTTCGCTTTAATAGACAAAGGCACTCAAACTTGCATGAAGATCTCTAAAAAAGGACAATCATTTATTTCCATTGCTATTAGAGCAAGTGTATCAACAAATAACATGTTTGAGGTCTTATATATATGCTTGGTGTGTTTTATGTAATCGGTGAATTTTAATCTTTGCCTTATAACTTTCTTTTGAATAGATAGCAGTGTTTAGTATCATGCGGAAGCTTGTGTTGATTGCAATAATTTGGTGAGAATTAAATGTCGGATCTTATGCATCATACGAATGATGATAACACTTTATGAAGTTTTAACAGAACCTCCAGAAATGTTCCTCCACGTGATAAATTGAGTAGTATGTTAATTTGTGTCCGAAGAGGAAACAGTATGGGTGGGGTTCCGCCCTACAGGGACAATTTGATTGGGACAGCTGCCGTGGGTTGGACAAACTCAGCCCTGTCAAAACCCCAATGTCCGAACGGTTTCTTCACTCTTTCGCCGTCGTTTGATCGCGCAAACACTTGTGCTCACATGCCGCAACCTCAAGCGATTGAGTCATCCAAAACTCAACTCCTCCGTCAAACTTCCTACTGAAGAACCTTCAAAGCCTGAAACCACGAAAAGAACTCTGAGAAGAACTTTCAGCGCCTAACTCTCTCTCAAGAAACCAGGCAACTGCCAATCACAAGAGGAATTCCCTGAGTGACGTCCTGGGGAAAACAACAGATCAGCTATCGACTCAACTTGAAAAGCAAGTAAACAAACACTCTCCATATCTTGCTGAGCTGGTTGAATTAATCTTTAAAAGTAAAGATAGTAAGGTTCTCTGCTTGCGATTTTCCTCAGGTTGAATTTAAGTATCTAGTCGCAGATATTAGAATTGTGGGAACTTTCTTCAAATTGCAATAATTTTTCCGGAACGTGTGTATGTTTGTATGTATATGTGTTTTAGCTTAGTTTACTGTACAGTAGTTAGCAAATAAACTATTCTTAATAAAGAATTCTTGTGTTGTGTTGTGTAATATTCAGGTCAAACATTGCCCAGAGCCCATGCTACCTGTGCTCACAATTAACCCAACCAATTCTGTGTTATTATCGTGGCCACAAAATAAACAGAATTGCTAAGCTACACTAAGTGCTAGACGCTGGACGAATAGGTGAAGTGTATGCTATCAATCGTGAATAAGGTGTAAATTATAAGGTTTGAATTAAGATCAATTTAATCAAATCAATATCGAATCTATAAAATTGAATTCCCATAAGTTAATAAAATAAGAGTTAATTCTTACATATGTATGTATGTGTATATATGTATGTATATATATATATATATACATATATACACAAGTCCTGCACACTGATAACCACACAAATATATCAACCACAGTATAAATGTCAAAGTAAAACTGGCACGTTTCCTCCATTGCACACTGTATACATCATATTGTTCAGCTCTATTCTACACAGTGTTACACTTCTGTGGTAATTAGCCCTCCTTCCGGGCAGGTACGTTTGATCAAAAACTTTGTCTGTATTAAATTCTGCATAAACGATCATATGTAAATGTATTTCAGTGCCTGGGAGGAGGATCTAATTGCAGCGAACACAGCGCCTTGGAACTGGCAGCGTAATTGACAAGAGGTGGACATGCAGTAAAGCGTCCCTCTGAGGATTAGCTCTGACTCCATCTCCAGACAAACACCACTTTCTCCCTTTCAGAGCAAACAGGGAAAGCTTTAAGCTAACAAGTGAGCCCGCGAGTCCTCTTTCAAGCCGCGCTAGCCGTTCTCTTTTCTGAGGCCAAGATAAATTAATGGTGATTCAGCTTCCTTTTTTTCTCATTACAATACTCCAATGTGAATGCTACAGCTAGCAACCATTTTTAGCCGAACACACGCCCATGGTAATGAAACATTTATCCTTTAATCTGGAGAGGAGAGGTCTCTGTGAGGAACTGAATAGAGCTCGTGATGGATGAGCTGGTAAATAGTTAATTAGACAGAGCACAGGATGACCTTAAATTACGTGCACTAGAGCCTTTGTCTAGACCATAAGTCAGTGTCGGCCCTCCTTTTCTTGCTCGTCTCACCATTTTCCTCTTGGCGTGTCTTTGTTTGGTCCTCTCCAGCCACCTTTACATTCTGTTTTTCTCTGCTCGCTGTCACTTTTTCGCTTCCTTTATCACTCCGGCAACCGTGATTCTTCAGACCTTTAACACCACAGATCCATTAGTGACAATCTTTTAGCATCTCTTTTAGAAATCAGCACAAATAGAGTGCGAGAGCCGCAAATCTTTGGATTCAGGCTCTGACAGAAGGTCTTTATGATATAGATTTATTCTTCTGGTTTTAAGCGTTGTTGTCAAAGCAAATGAAATTAGAGAAAAGCAGTGTTTGCACATTTGTATTTTTCTGGTCAAAACAAAATTGACTTGGGAAATAACCCACTAGAAAATAGGTATAATGGAAATATAAACAATCTCACAGTTTTGAAACCAAGGGAGTTTTTACAACAGTGTTTAAATACGTTTTGTAAACCTCACAAGAACATGTTTGGGATATATACAGTATCACCCTAAAATCACAAGAATAAAATAAGAAAATACAAGTTGATTAATAATTCATTCATTCATTCATTCATTCATTCATTCATTTCTTTATTGCCCCCTAAATTAAAAAAAAAAAAAAAAAAAAAAAAATCTTTACACGAACAATTTAATAATATATAAAATTTGCAGTACTGGTAATGATAAAACCTGATTTATTATTACAATTTTCAGATAATTGTATTATAGTATTGTTATTCTAATGAGCATCACTATTTATTTATTTGTTTGTGTTTGTTTGTATTATAGCATTACTGTTTTTTTTTGTTTGTTTCCCCCTGAATTAAAGAAAAAAATCTTATCAGACATTTAAAAAAAAAAAATACAGTTTGTGTTACTGTAATGATAAAAACATGATTTTTATTGAAAATGACAGCATCATCTAATGAGCATCACTATTTATTTATTTATTTATTTACTTACCCCTAAAATAATAATAATAATAATAATAATAACAAAAAAAAAATAAATAAATAAATCTTTGCAATTTTCAGATGATTGTGTTTATTTATAAAATGGTCTGTTTAAACAGTCAAAAAAAAACAAAAAAAACAAAAAAACAAAAGGAATTATTCATGCTTAATTATAATCAGGAAAAAAATGTAACAATCCATAAGATTCTAATAAACATAACATTTAGATCATTTTCATTATGCAAACTATAATTTCTTATTTTTTGATTTTGGGGTGAAATGTGACCTGGACATGTTTTCATAAGATTCACTGAGATAAATTAAAATATTAAATTAATCTGGACCTCAAGGGTGTGAGGGAGATAAGGCACCGTCAAACACATTATCATTTTACATTAGGCTATCCTTGCTAAAGAACTGGCTCTTGTTTGGATCTGAGACTAGAATATGTTTCATATTTATAGATAAACAAGCACACTTGAGATATCACACAAAACCTTAGCGTATCACACTGATATTGATTGTTTCTCTCATTCTCTGTTAACTGATACTGTTGAATAAGACTGAGAATTTAATAAAATGTGGACAAAAGGTGCATGTAAGAACTGTGTTTATCTTTTTGCTTCTATCTTTCTGGCTTTAAATGACTGTATCTCGTTAGGTAGGGGACAAAAGCTTCTTTTGAGAAACAAGGCCTTATAAACAACTAAATACTCATTCCCTTTTACACAGCTTCTTAATAAAACTCAGAAGTGCAAGCGTTGCTCATCTTAGACATTTTTTTTTTCCTTTGAGAAAAGAAAAATCAATGGGTAAGAATCAGACAGATCGACAGAGAGAGAGACAGACGGATGGCTAGACAGAGAAACAAAGGCACAAAGTGAATGGTTGATATACCCATCGGAGAAAAAAAACCAACTGTAATAAAATGAAATAACAAAGTGCGAAACAGAATAGAAGACAAAAGATCTTGTTTTTCATCATAAGTATAGTTTGAAACAAGCAATGTATCTACATTAGGAGTCTGGCCTGGGTGGAAAAAAGATATTTAGACCATCATTCATCTGGTTGGAAAGGACCGAAGTGTGGAAGAAGAGAAAGCAACGTCTGACAGTGAGAAACAACATGGATGTTTCACTGCATCCGAGCAAATGACTTACACACGATTACAGACATCCGCACCTTGACAGAACAAATGGCATTATTGGTATAAGTGATTTTCCCACACTGTGAACATAGTGATGGCTGTTTATGGGAGAGAATGAGGTGAACTCAATGCAGATGTTGTGCTGTGTGATGTTGGAGTTTTCTGGGCCATTCCAGATTTATCAGTTCAGACATAAGCAGAATGAAAAATCAAAGTCATAATAAACAGTGAGAGGAAGTTTAACTACAGTTCTAAAGTTTATGAAGAAAACAACAGTACTTGCAAAAGGCCTTTGCAAAACTCACTGCCGCAATTCTAGGCTGTTGTGGGAGGTTGTTAATGCAGCCAGATGGTTGCTAGGGTGCTCTGGGTGGTTGCTAAGTAGTTAGGATATTCTGGGGGGTTGTTAGTGCTGCTATGCTGTTGCTAGGCTTTTCTGGGTGGTTGCTAGGTAGTTGTCAGGATGTTTTGGTGGTTGCTAAGGGGTTGTTATGGAGATTTGTATTGATGATAGAGATGTTGTGTGGTTGCTAGGGTGTTCTGGGTGGTTGTTAGTGCTACTATGTGGTTGCTAAGTAGTTGTTAGGGTGCTCTAAGTGGTTGTTGGTGCTGCTATGCTGATGCTAGGGTATTCTGTGGTTGCTAAGTAGTTGTTAGGGTGTTCTGGGTGGTTGTTAGTGCTACTATGCTGTTGCTAGGGTATCCTTTAGTTGCTAAGTAGTTGTTAAGATGTTCTAAGTGGTTGTTAGTGCTGTTGCTAGGGTGTTCTGGGTGGTTGCTAGGTAATTGTCAGGATGTTTTGGTGGTTGCTAAGGGTTTGTTATGGAGATTTGTGTAGATGATAGAGATGTATGGTTGCTAGGGTGTTCTGAGTGGTTGTTAGTGCTGCTATGGTATTGCTAGGGTATTCTGTGGTTGCTAAGTAGTTGTTAGGGTGTTCTGGTTGGTTGTTAGTGCTGCTATGCAGTTGCTAGGGTATTCTGTGGTTGTTAAGTAGTTGTTAGGGTGTTCTGGGTGTTTGTTAGTGCTGCTGTGCTGTTGATAGGGTATTCTTTGGTTGCCAAGTAGTTGTTAGGACGTTCTGGGTGGTTGTTAGTGCTGTTATGCTGTTGCTAGGGTGTTATGAGTGGTTGCAGGGTAATTGTTAGAATGTTTTGGGTGGTTGCTAAGGTGTTGTTGTGGAGTTTTGTGTGCTTGATAGAGATGTGTGGTTGTTAGGGTTTCTGGGTGGTTACTAAGTGGTTGTTAGGGTATTCTGGGTAATTGTTATTGTTGTTTGGGTGTTTTGGGTGATTGATTGAGCTGCTGTGCTGTTGCTAAGGTGTTGTTGGTGGTTGCTAAATGATTGGTTTATAGGTAGAGGTTACAGTATTCTGGGTGGTTAGTGTTGGTATGCTGTTGCTAGGGTTTTGTTGGTGGTTGCTAGGTGCTTGTTAGTATATTCTTGGAGGTTGTTAGTCTTGCTATACTGTTGCTAGGGTGTTCTGGGTGGTTGCTAGGTACTCGTTGGGGTGTTTTGGGTGGTTGTTAAAGGGTTATGTAGTTTTGTGTAGATGATAGGGATGATGTGTTGTTGCTATGGTTTTCTGGGTAGTTACTAAGTAGTGATTGTTAATGTTGTTTGGGTGGTTGATTGAGTTGCTATGCTGTTGCTCGAATTCTCTGGGTGGTTTATAGGTAGATGTTGCAGCATTCTAGGTGGTTCCTAGTGTTGGTATACTGTTGCTAGGGTGTTCTGTGTGGTTGCTAGGTAATCGTTAGGGTGTTTTGGATGGCTGCTAAGGGGTTGTTATGGAGTTTTGTTTAGATGATAGAGATGTTGTATTGTTGCTATGATTTTCTGGGTAGTTACTGAGTGGTGGGTAGGGTATTCGGGGTGATTGTTAGTGTTGTTTGGGTGTTTTGGGTGGTTGATTGAGCTGCTGTGCTGTTGCTAGGATTCTTTGGGTGATTTGTAGGTAGTGGTTGCTATATTCTGGGTGGTTAATAGTGTTGGTATGCTGTTTCTCGATGCTAAATGATGGTTGGGGGTTTTGGAAGGTTGATAGAGATGTTATGTTGTTATGCTGTTGCTAGGGTTTTCTGGGTGGCTGTTAGGTAGTTGTTAGGTATTCTGGGAGGTTGTTAGTGTTGCTATGCTGTTGCTAGGGTGTTCTGTGTGGTTACTATGTAGTTGTTAGAGTATTCGAGGTTATTGATTGAGCTGCTGTGCTTTTGCTAGGATGTTCTGGGTGGTTGTTAGTGTTGGTATGCTGTTGCTAGGGTGGTGTTGGTGGTTGCTAAATGATTGTTAGGGTGTTTTGGGTGGTTACTAAGGGGTTGTTATGGAGTTTGTTGCTAGGATTCTCTGGGTGGTTTCTAGGTAGATGTTGCTGTATTCTGGGTTGTTGTTAGTGTTGGTATGCTGTTGCTAGGGTGTTGTTGGTGGTTTCTAGGTAGTTGTTATGTTGTTTTGGTGGTTGCTAGGTATTCCTGGTGGTTGTTAGTCTTGCTATACTGTTGCTAGGGTGTTCTGGGTGGTTGCTAAGTAGTTGTTCGGATATTCATGGAGGTTGTTAGTGTTGGTATGCTGTTACTAGGGTGTTGTTGGTAGTTACTAAATGATTGTTAGGGTGTTTTGGGTGGTTGATGGAGATGTTATGCTGTTGTTAGGGTGTTCTGGGTGGTTGCTAGGTAATTGTTATGGTGTCTTTGGGTGTTTCTAAGGGCTTGTTATGGAGTTTTGTGTAGATGATAGAGATGTTGTGTTGTTGCTATGGGTTCTGGGTGGTTACTAAGTGGTTGTTAGGGTATTCTGGGTTAGTGTTGTTTGGGTGGTTGATAGATATGTTATGTTGTTATCTTGCTGCTAGGGTGTTCTGGTTGCTAAATTGTGGTTAGACGATTCTGAGTGGTTGTTAGTGCTGCTATGCTGTTGCTGGGTTGTTTTGAGTGGTTGCTTTCTAGAGCCAATAAAACCAACCCACCGGATGAAAATTCAGCACAGAACAGTCGTCTAGAAAGCTGTCTTTGACTAAACAGAGAATGCGCAGTGGAGAAGCTGCCTACTGTCACCAGCCTTGAACCCAGAGAAGCCTTGACAGCGTACAGACTCTTGCCACAGAGACAGACAGATACAGACAGTGCCGGACAGCCTGTGCTCTTTACTGCACACAAAATGAGGCAGAAACAGAGCTAGACTCCCTGACCTTACGCCCTAACCGCACACAAATTAAAGACACAATGTTTCCCGGTTTGTAAAGAACCTCAGAAACTGTCTGCGAGGTTTGAATGCGAAATCTGGCTTACAGAGAAAAGGGCAACCAGTGGGACACAAATATCATGCTGAAAGTGACCTGCATATTAGATAAAATACACTTTGATTCATATTTCTGACCTGGTTTGCAAAATAAACTAATAGACTCACTGTACTTTATGGACATGGAGCTGTAAGACTTAATGGAGTTCAAGTATCAACTTTGTCTTTTAAAATCCCTCAAAATAAATACAAATGAGTCCATTTGCATAAGAGTGTTAAGCTACACTCTAAAAAAAAAAGAAAAAAAAGGTGCTATATAGCACCAAAAGTGGTTATTTGGCTCGTAATCATAGGGGAACCACTTTTGGTGCTATATAGCACCTATTCTTAAAGGTGCTATATAGCACCTTTTTCAAATGGTGCTATGTAGCACCATAATTGGTGCTATATAGAACCATTAGATGTGCCATATAGCACTTTGTCAAATGGTGCTATTTAGAACCATAAGAGGTGCCATATAGCACTTTTTTCTCAAAAATGTGTTCAACAGTGGTTCTTTGGCTTTTAATCATAGGGACACCTCGTTTGGTACTATATGGCACATATTCTTAAAGATAAGAAGCTTTATAGCACATTTGTCAAATTGTGTGATACCGAACCATTAGAGGTGCCATATATGACCACCATAGATGAGCCAATATGGTTCTAAATGACACTTTTACTTAATAGATGAATGATAACTAATCTTTTCTTACCAAATTGTGGCTTTAAAGATGAAAAATACTGTACTAAATGCTTACTGAGAAACAAAATGCATCACACTTTCAAAACCTTTTAATTTCTTTCTTTCAGCAGCAAATAAAATGAGTGCTGACAAGCCAGGGAATATACATATACAACATCACAATATACGGGGAGTTGTTGTTTTATACACATACAAAATAATGCAACAAGTTTGAAATATGTACATTTTTGAAGAAGAGAGAGTCCTGGTTTATGTAAATATACTGTAGCCCTGTAATCAGGTAACTTTTTCGCCTACGGTCTTAGGCCTACATTAGTTCTTTACTTTATTTGGAAAATCTAGTCTTTTTAACATTAAAGAGATACACCACCCCAAAATGAAAATTTTGTCATTAATCACTTACCCCCATGTCGTTCCAAACCCGTAAAAGCTTCGTTTGCCCTTGGAACACAATTTAAGATATTTTAGATGAAAACCGGGAGGCTTGTGATTGTCCCATTGACTGCCAAGTAAATTACACTGTCAAGGCACAGAAATGTATAAAAAAACATTGTCAAAATAGTCCATCTGCTATCAGTGGTTAAATTTGAATTTTATGAAGTGACGAGAATACTTTTTGCACGTAGAAAACGTATCGCGGTTGACACAGAATAGTGTACGTAGTTTGCGTCCAGCTGTATTCTCCAAAATGGCGCTACAGTGATGCGGAGAGACAGAGAGGAGACGAATTATTGAATAAAGTCGTTATTTTTATTTTCCTTGCGTACAAAATGTTTTCTCGTGGCTTCATAAAATTCAGATTGAACCACTGATAGCAGATGGACTATTTTGTTTTTTATACTTTTCTGTGCCTTGACAGTGTAATTTACTTGGCAGTCAATGGGACAGTCACAAGCCTCCCAGTTTTCATCTAAAATATCTTAAATTGTGTTCTGAGGACGAACGAAGCTTTTACGGGTTTGGAACGACATGGGGGTAAGTGATTAATGACAAAATTTTCATTTTGGGGTGGAGTATCCCTTTAATAGTGAGTGAGTGAAATTACTGAAAATTAATAATACACAATCATGTGCAAAATAAGTTGTACACTCTGAAGTACTACAGTATCTTTCACTCTTTCACTGTCAACAATGTACTAACATTTCTGTAAGTCCTTCAGGATTTAAAAAACAATAGAAACTGCAACTAGACCTGGAAGAGGCCCAGAAATATAGAATATTGGCTTACAGTGACAGGAAGTAGTGTAAATCTGTGAATTAATGTTCCGTGTAGGGACACTGTGTAGGGACCATGTCAGTCAGATCACAGTTCATTCATGGAGCTCTTTTCTAACGAGCTCATGATCTGAATCAGGTGTGTTAAATAAATGAGACATGTACATCATGTGGGGGCAGGGTCCCAGGACTGGAATTGAGAACCACTGCTACAGGAGGAGTCCCAGTGCCGTCGAGATGTCCTCGCTCTCCTCTGTGATTACCTGTCCATCCAACGTGAGCACAATGTGGTCATACTACATGAGATGACCCTCCCTACAGCCTTTAAGCTTCATCTTAGGTGTTGGGATGGGCTGGTCTGAGAATGGCCCTGGGGGAGAGGGGATAATAGCATTTATTTGCAAGGCAAACCTTGTGAGTTAAATTACTTTTAACTACTGTCATACAAATGCTCAAATACTTCTGGCCATGAACTGAAAATTAACAAAATTCCTCTTCAGTTTAATAGCATAGTTTGTGTAGACCAACAAACAAAAAACTAATGTTTGCATTGAAATCATCTGAATAACAAAATGTGCAATAAGTGTAGTGCTTTGATTAGATTGTGTTTCACACACTGTAGTCAACTGTTCATGGCTCACCTCAACTTCAAACAGCAACCCCAGGTCCTCCTTGAACAGAGCAGGCAAGAGCAGAATAGCTGCTTCCAACTGTAAGCCTTTAAACAAAATAACCTCATTAGATTAACATGGTGGATGCTTTTACCCATATTTTTTTTTTTTTTTTTTTTACATCCATTACTGCAGTGGTTCCCAAACACGATCCTGGAGGCCCCCCAACACTGCACATTTTGCATCTCTCCTTTGTCTGACACACCCATTTCAGGTCTTGGAGTCTCTACTAATGAGCTGATGATCTGAATCAGGTGTGTTTGATTAAGGAGACATGGAAAACATGCAGTGTTGGGGGGCCTCCAGGACCGTGGTTGGGAACCACTGCATTACTGTGTGTAAGACAGATAAATATAGGAAAAAAAGACAGGTATGATCTCAGGCAGAGAGGTAGGGTGTCAGTCAGTGGCACAATGAAAAACTAAGCAGTAATGATTTAATTACCTTTTTTCAGTCTGCCATCTTCACAGTCATCAATCATGCACCTGAACTTCTCCTTCAGGGGACTCCGCAGAACTTGAAGGACTCGGGGTGTCATTACAGAGAGCTGTGTGAGAATTTGTTGGTCCACATCAACATTGGCATGGTCTCACAGATCCGATAGGAGCTTATGTTAAGAGGAAGGCAAAGGAGGAAAGACATGTATTAAAATATAGTCATAACTCATACAATTAAATAAGGAGGCAATTAACACACTACTGTACTGAGCATTTTGGCCAGTTTGAAACACAGGAACTCAGAGAGAGTCTCCTCTGTGCTATATTTGGACACAAAATTTGTCCGATAGCATTTTATCAGCATCATCCTTTCTTTGAGGATCTCTACGTTTGGTCTAAGCTTCTCTGTTTTCTCCTCCATTACACACAGATGTTCCCTGATGCTTTGTTAATTTTCTCCAGCATCAACCGATTGGGGTAGTTAAATTGTTAAAAATGGGGGCTGTCAATAAAATGTAAAAAAAAAAAAAAAGTCCTTACAAAATCTTTAATCGAGGGCAGCCCTACTAGAAAGAGTCCAGACTTCTAATTATTATTAGGCAAATAACAAATATTAATGATCAAAAAGTTATGCATGACAATCAGTAATCTTAAATATGGAAATGTGGCTTACCCATGTCTGTTATTTGTCCTAAAAATGTTAACAAGAGCTCTTTTCATCCAACTTGACAATGTACTGATGATTTTATACTCAAACAAATTTCCTTTTGATTTTTCAGTTATTCCAGCATGAACCATCTGTAACAACATTAGAGGAATAATTTACTCAAAATGTAATTTCAAACCCATATAACGCACTTTTGATGAACACAAAACACATTCTTAAAAAAGCACCCACAAAAACTTAAAATTTAAAAGTAGCTTATGTAAGTCGTGTCATATCTTATGAGGTGACAAAATCACTTTTTATTTTTTTTAACTCACTCAATATAGAAATTGAGTATACTGTAAAGAGTTATTTCAAATGAATATTCGAAAATAGCACTCAAGTCCAGTAAATCGACATCAAAACAATTCAATGTACAAGCTTCATGATATGGTCAAGAGGCATGCAAGTTTACAATGGTTTGATTTGTCAATATGATGTTAAAAAAGCATTGTAAATGAGGTAAAACACTTACTTTAGGTCTCTTGTTGATAATTGTAACCTCTTTGCCTGCTCCGCATCGCGAATCAAAGCAAATGTCTCTCTGAGAAAAGTTTAGGACTGCAGAGCACAAAAATATCATTATAAAATAATATAACGTCATAAAATACATATGTAAATGAGACTAAACGCTTACTTTCAGTGTTCTCTCTGTTAAAACCTCTGTCTGCACCGCGAGTCAAAGGAAATGTCGTCTGAGAGAAACGTTTCGGCCGTTTAAACGCGCACAGCATATAAATATCACTATAAATCAATATGTTATAAAATACATATTGTAAATGAGATAAAACACTTACTTTCAGTGTTTTCCTGTTAAAAAGCAACCTCCTTGTCAGATCTGCACCGCGAGCCGCACACACAGCACAGAAATATCATTATAAAACAATGTGATGTTATAAAATTAATACTGTGTGAATAACATAAAACACTTAATCTCTGTATTTTTTTAGAGTGTATAAAATGAATTTGGACGGACGGTGTAGCTCAGTTAATTTGATCTTTAAGTACTGAATGAGAAATATTTGAGTTCATATTGAGATATGTGCATAAGATGGCGCCGCAGATGGCAGCTACTGTGCTTCGCTCTTCAGTGTTTGTACTGTTTTTGTTCGTTTTTCCTGTTTTTTGTTTCTCAAACACCATCAGTTTTACTAGGGATGATCTGCTGAACATTCGGCAGAACACACCACAGAATCTTTTACCGGTTTTTGATTATTCGGACGTTTTGCTGGACATTGTTGTTGGCGGAGCTGTAGCTCTGGTCAAACGCTTCAGGACGCGCAGACGGGGGAAGCGAGCCGGCGCGCTCGTGAAGCTCAGACAGCGAGGATTCAGAACGGCGTTGCCTAGCATCCATCTGGCGAATCTCCGCTCTCTACCCAACAAAACGGACGAACTCCTTCTGCTCTCCCGGACAAACAGGGACTTTTCAAACTCTGCTGCTCTGTGTTTCACGGAAACCTGGCTGAACGACGCCATTCCGGACAGCGCGTTACATCTTCCGAGCTTTCAGCTGTTTAGAGCGGATCGTGAGGCAGAATCAACGGGGAAATCACGCGGCGGCGGGACGTGCTTTTACATCAATGAGAGGTGGTGTACAGATGTAACTGTGTTAAAGAAGATGTGCTGTTCAGATCTAGAAACGCTCTTCATTAACTGTAAGCCTTTCTACTCGCCGCGGGAGATTCACTCGTTCATTCTGGTGAGTGTTTACATTCCTCCGCAAGCGCACGTGAGCTCAGCTTTACAGAAACTCGCTGATATGATCACAGAGACTGAACAACAACACCCGGACTCTGTTTTAATCATTCTCGGGGACTTTAATAAAGCAAATCTCTCCCGTGAACTGCCAAAATACAGACAGCATGTTACATGTCCCACCAGAGACAGTAATATATTGGATCACTGCTACACAGCGATAAAGGATGCATATCACTCTGTCCCACGGGCAGCTCTAGGACTCTCTGATCACTGTTTGGTTCATCTTATACCGACCTACAGGCAGAAACTCAAATCTGGAAAACCTGTATTAAGAACTGTTAAAAGATGGACTAATGAAACAGAGTGGGATTTACAAGCCTGTTTCGACCTTACTGATTGGACTGTTTTTGAAGCTGCCGCAAATGATCTGGATGAGCTCACAGAGACTGTAACATCTTACATCAATTTCTGTGAGGATATGTGCATTCCTACCAAGACTCATCTAACTTACAACAACGACAAACCATGGTTCACTGCAAAACTCAGACAGCTCCGTCAGGCCAAAGAAGATGCTTACAGAAAGGGGGATAAAGTCTTGTATAAACAGGCCAAATACACACTGGAAAAGGAGATCAGAGTGGCAAAGAGGAATTATTCCGGCAAGCTAAGGAAAAAATTCTCTTCCAGTGATTCTGCTTCAGTGTGGAAAGGTATGAAAGAAATCACCAATTACAAGTCACCATCCCCCAGCACTCTGGAGAATCAACACCTGGCAGACGGTCTGAACGAGTTCTATTGTAGGTTTGAAAAAACACCCCACACCCGCCCTGAACACCTCTCCACACAACCATTCACACAACCATTCACACCTCCAGCAACCCCCGTCTCCCCCACACCTGCAATTCAGATCAGCGAAGATGAGGTGCGCCAGGTCTTCAGGAAGAACAAAAGAAGGAAAGCACCAGGCCCAGACGGTGTGTCACCAGCCTGCCTAAAAATCTGTGCTGACCAGCTGGCCCCCATCTTCACACAGATCTTCAACAGATCTCTGGAGCTGTGCGAAGTCCCCTCATGCTTCAAACGCTCCACCATCATCCCCGTCCCAAAGAAACCCAAAATTACTGGACTTAATGACTACAGACCTGTGGCTCTAACATCTGTGGTCATGAAGTCATTTGAAAGACTGGTTTTGGCTTATCTGAAGTCCTCCACTGGACCCTTACTGGACCCCCTGCAGTTTGCCTACAGAGCAAACAGGTCTGTGGATGATGCAGTCAACATGGGACTGCACTTCATCCTGCAGCATCTGGACAGACCAGGGACTTATGTGAGGATCCTGTTCGTAGACTTCAGCTCCGCTTTTAACACCATCATCCCGGACACCCTTCAGAACAAACTAACTCAACTCTCCGTCCCCACCTCCGTCTGTCAGTGGATCACCAGCTTCCTGACAGACAGGCAGCAGCTAGTGAGGCTGGGAAAATACACATCCAGCACTCGTACGATCAGCACTGGAGCTCCTCAGGGCTGTGTTCTCTCCCCACTGCTCTTCTCCCTGTACACTAACGACTGCACATCTAAAGACCCCTCTGTCAAGCTCCTGAAGTTTGCAGACGACACCACACTGATCGGCCTCATCCAGGACGGTGACGAGTCTGCCTACAGACAGGAGGTTAAGGAGCTGGCTGTCTGGTGCAGTCTTAACAACCTGGAGCTCAACACGCTCAAAACAGTGGAGATGATCGTGGACTTCAGGAGGAACCCCTCTGCACTCCCCCCACTCACCATCATGAACAGCACTGTGACTGCAGTGGAGTCATTCAGATTCCTGGGCACCACCATCTCCCAGGACCTGAAGTGGGACAATCACATAGACTCCATTGTGAAAAAGGCCCAGCAGAGGTTGTACTTCCTTCGCCAGCTGAGGAAGTTCAACCTGCCACAGGACTTGCTGAATCAGTTCTACTCCGCCATCATTGAATCCATCCTCTGCACTTCAATAACTGTCTGGTTCAGCTCAGCTACCAAATCTGACCTCAGAAGACTACAGAGGGTAGTCCGGACTGCTGAGCGAATCATTGGTACAACCCTCCCCACTCTCCAAGAACTGTACTCATCCAGAGTGAGCAAAAGGGCTGGCAAAATCACTCTGGACCCCTCACATCCAGCACACTCCCTCTTTGAACTGTTACCGTCTGGTCGACGCTACAGAGCTCTGAGCACCAGAACGACCAGACACAGGAACAGTTTCTTCCCTCAGGCAATCCATCTCATGAACACTTGACATTAAAAGTGGAACATACAACACTATTATAAATTATTTATTCAACACACATACTTATTTTTTTCATTTCAGATCTGCACATATTAGACCTGTACACCATAATTGTCTATATATTGTGTTTTTGCTATTTGTACATTGCCTATTTGTAAATTATTCTTTTATTATCTGTGCCCTGTCCTGTTGCTGTCTTCTGTTTCACTGTAGAGCTTCTGTCACAAAAACAAATTCCTCGTATGTGTAAGCATACCTGGCCAATAAAGCTCATTCTGATTCTTCTGATTCTGAGATCTCTTTGATTGCAGACTTATAGTCTAAGTAGATGGACATAGTCCCTTGTTTTGTTATTCCAAAAAAAAAAAAAAAACATAGCCAAATCTTAAGAGAGTGTAACAGAAAATGGGCCAGACAGACACGTTTGAGCGAAGAGACTGAACACAGCTCATTTACAAAAGTACCATTAAGCCAAAGATAAACTTGACAAACATCTAATAAATGAAGCGCTGGCATGTTTTATTCCATTAACGAACCCTCTGAACACACCATCAGATGCGACTTCATAAATCCTTTTTAATGAAACACACACATGCACATATATACCACGGACTCACTAAAAAAGCCAGATAATTGCAGTGTTGAAAAACATCACGTAGACTTCCAGTAATTAGGAGATTATATCCACATATCCAGAGAGAGGAGGTGAAATCGCTCGGCTCTTCTCAGACCTCTAATAGGGTCAAAAACAGCTCGATAAATCCAGTGCTTGGCTTTCATATCCACTGCGAGCGGGGTGAAAGGGGGAGATGTAGGGGCAGGTGAAGTGCTCGATAAGGGTACGCATGTCAAAGTCATCGTGAAATCAAAACTGACCACATTGACTTTCTTATTACATGTTCCTGATGGTATTTTGAATGTTTCATCTTTGCATGTTATTTCAATGAATGTGTGCAGCCAAAATGAGGCATGATTAATGATGGAAGAAAAGAGTGGCACACTACAAAAACAAATTAATGTGTGTTTGTGTTTGTGTATGTGCATGTGCATGTGTGTGTGATCATCAAATTCAGCCAATGCATATTTTGAATGCACTGCATGTTGTCTTTTTGTCTTAAAAGGTTCTTAAAATAAATGAAAAACACATCGAATATTAGTCTTTTATATTAGTATGTCTTAAGTTCTTAAAATAAATAAAATGAAAATTTAAAAACCTATCTATCTATCTATCTATCTATCTATCTATCTATCTATCTATCTATCTATCTATCTATCTATCTATCTATCTGTCTGTCTATCTGTCTGTCTATCTATCTGTCTGTCTGTCTGTCTGTCTTTCTATAATTTTCTTAAATAGTGTATGTGCAGGTGTCTTAAAAAGTTCTTAAAAATAAATAAAAAATACATAAAACAAATCAAATATTAGAATTTAATTAGATTAATTTAATACAATTTAATTGTTAAAAATATTAAATAATTTATATATTTAATTTTCTGCTGTGTGCTATTCTTTTCTAAAAAATCAATTCCTGCCCTGCATATTTTATTGAATATCCTGTTTCACTCATCACATTATAGAAGTATGGGTTGCAAATTTTTCTTGAAGGTCTCAGGTGTTTGTTTGTGTGACCATATCCAAGACAAGTAATCAAAGGTTTGGGTGTGGTAGGTGCAGATTATTGTTGTATATATTCCAGAACATGGCAAATTAAATATGAGCCCACTCTCTCTGGTGGAATGTCTATGATAATGTTTTCTCCAATCGCTCATGTCTCACGAGGGCAGGCGAGGGGTGGCGGTAAGACAGGATATGGATCTGTCTCTGAAAACTTGGCATAGGTACAGTATTATGGATTTTCCAACAGTAAATGACATTGTTTGTCCACACTTCACAAAAAGAAGCTGTTCCAATCATTTGAGCTTTACAATGTGCTTATGTTTGTTTATTCAGTGTGTGTTTTGCTTGAAGGTCATCCATTCTTCTAAATGTTCTGGCAAAAGGAAGGCTACGCTGCCGTCGTTTCATCTTCTGTTTAATTGTCTGTTCAGGTCTCAAGGAAACAGAATTATTTCAGTAATTAACAATAGAGAACGAGAGACATGTCCACTGCCAATACCTCATTTTCCGTGCATGAACAATCTGCCATTGTTATTCAAAGTAGAATTATTCTAGAAGGAATCCATTTAATTCTCGTCATGTCTAAACAGTTTTGTGGATGTATTTTATATATTTATTTATTTTTTAAATAGCAGCATCATTTCTCTGACAGCTATTATTATTATTATTATTATTATTTAACAACTTCAGTCTGGGCCAACAGATAAAGTGCCACCTTCCAGAGGAAGATGAATCAGTCCTTTTATTGTTGTACCAGTTGTAATACCTGTTACATTTTGGAAGTCTAAATCTTTATCATAAATATCTCAACCTTATGTCCCAGATTTTCGTGAATGTATAGTACATTGTAAGTGGTCTAGAGCATTTGCTTTTGAACTGTGGTGATGAGGAAAGATATTTCAGTCGCTTCTGAGATGTTTACGCTTTAGTCATTTCATGCATCTTGATCAATCACATTTCTATCTGATTAGATATGCATATTTCATTTATACTTAGCCACATTAGCCAGATTGCTGTGTGTCTTGACTGCATCTTGAATGGCTTTACACTTGACATTTTTATAACTCTGTAATTGTTTTATTTATTTATTTATTTTAATTCATAATTGCCTCCTTTTTAATCCTATTCCGCAATCATTATAATGGTTGCACATTTTTAATATTTTGTTAATATAATTAGATTTATTTTTTCTTTTCTTTTTTTCATCTAAATTTTAAAGTGTCAGTAATTTTGTTGTGTTTTTGTCATTTTTATTAGTTTTGATTTAAATATATCTATAGATTTTATTATTTTTTATTTGTTAGCTTTAGTTGTTTTAGTACTACAAGTTAAACTAAATGAAAATGAGAAATGTTTCCTTAGCAAATAAAATATTTTTATTAATAATAGGGTTTTTAATTAATGATATTTTAGTTCATTATGTTGTTCTATTACAAGTAACTTTTTTATGGTTTTAGTTTAGTTATCTATAATAACCTATACTTGAAGTATAATAATAATAATAATAATAATAATAATAATAATAATAATAATAATAATAATAGTTTAATTTATATAGCACCTTTCCGTGGCTCAAGGACACTTTATAAGTAATATACAGCAGGGAAATTTAAGATCAGTTGAATATCATTACATAAACACTAGCAAACAGCAATAAATACAACACAGAAACAAATAGAAGTTAGAAGATTTTGTTGGTTAAAACAAGCAAGATACAGATGTCTGTAGCATCGTATAAAAAGTTAATATTTAATTATAGCAATGCGATGTTTAATTGACAGGTTTGTGTTTTTGGCAAGGTTTAAACAGCTTGAATTGGTGCAGCACAGCAGGGCCGCATCCTACTGCGTTTTTAAAAGACTGAGGGCCACAGACACATGAGGCCATGAGCACCTGGCCACCTGAACACGTGAACATACACCCGCACTTACACATACACACACACACACACACACACACACACACACACACCCCCACCCCCACCCACCTCCCTCTCCCTGGAGACCTTGCTACAGAGAAAAAGGGAGAGATGTGAGTGGAAAATGAGGTGAGAGATATTGTATATGCAAACAAGAACACCTACGACTGTGAAACTCAGATGTTCTTAGTTATCACACATTTCCTTTTTTCCAGGCTCCCTCTGTTCTCTGCCGTTTATTTTTCTGGCTTTTCATCCTCATATGAGGTGTGTAAAAAAAAAAAAACAATAGTACCTTTTTCTTTATGGTGACCATTTTCACAACACTGTATAACAAAAATACTGATAGATAGATAGATAGATAGATAGATAGATAGATAGATAGATAGATAGATAGATAGATAGATGACAATGTTGTGGATGATAAACAATACTTGGATTTCCAAGTAATTTGCCGTATTTCACAAAATTCGGCAGGAAATCTCATTCCTGTCCAACCATTTGCTGTTCTATTTAAATTGCTATCAATTAGCAGCAGATCAGGTCTTCCTTCATGACTAATTAAAGCAATTAGAGAAAGCTTGAACTAATGCATTTTATACAGATAGCAGCACCAAAGCAACTCATTTCGCTCACAGGTCAAGAGCAGAGTAATTAACTGGCGAATACACCCTCAGCCTAGTGTGCTTCAGAAGATACCGGCGGGGAAAGTGTGTGTGTAGTCATGCCAACATGCATGCTGGTGGTGTGTTGGATTTGTTTTTTGGGGTGTGTATTTGTGCATACAGGGTGCGTGATTCTAATTTGACCTCTGAAGTGAGAAATTGTACTTTTTATCAGTTTTCCTTGATATTACAGTGAAATTTTATTGCAAGGTCCACAAAAGAAAGAAAGTCATACAGGTTGAATGACATAATGATGAGTTAATGATGACAACATTTTCATGTTTGGGCAAACAATACCTAAAAAATTGTGTTAACATCTAAATTAAATGGTTTTAAAAAATATATTTTTAGTAATTATTTATTAATTTATTAATTCATTATTTGAGTTGGAACCTGAGTGTAATGATAGTTTATACCATACAATAGTTAAAAAAAGAAAAAAAACAGCTAATAAATAAATAGTAAAAAACAAAACAAAACAACAAAACAACAACAAAACAAATCAAGTCCAACAAATTCTAAGTTAAAAAAAAAAAAAAAAGATAAAATTAGACTAAGTACCTTTCATTTCTGAAGTGTTTAGTTCAGTGAAATGTCAACCTGATCTCATGACGTAAACATACCTGTGGGAATTTTTTCACAAGATGCAAAATACGTATCACCATGTACATTTTGTGACATATTCGATGTGAAATGTCCACTCAGTGGCACTAAAAGAATGTTTGTTTTTTTTCCCCGGAACAGATGAACGTACATATGGTGCGTTTTATGTGACGTTGGTTTTGTAGGTGTCACCGCAGTTCTTACTTGAAATGTTCGTTGAGTGGTGCTATAACTCGAATGCTCCGTGACGTTTTAAAATAACATACCATCTGCACTACACCTAAACCAACCTGATAGTATGAATAAAAGCAAATGTGACATAAAAACACAATTGCAATGCATGCCGTTTTAGCTTGTTTTTCGATCTGTCATCTTTCAGCTCTTTCATCGTGAGTCATGTTTTTGAAGGGATTTGTATTGACGGGATTCGTCCTATTCCATGCCGGCTGACCAATCGAGCAAGCTTGTTACGTCTGGAAAGTGACACATATGGAGCTGTAATCATAACTATATACGAAAACGATTACAAGTACTCGATGTTTTACCTCCTCTAGTGTTAATTTCTTTTGGAAACTGCAATGATATGTACTTATTGGTACATATTTCGCGTCTTGTGAAAAGTTCCCACAGGTACGTTTCTGTGATGAGATCAGGTATAGGGATGTAACGATTACCGTTTGACGATAAATCATGATAAAATTCACCACGGTTAGAATTACCATTTCATTTTTTAATTATCATTAAAACTGTATTCGATTACCGCGATTTGAACATCTCACGATAAATAAATACTGTCCAGCATAAAGCACAGTTTTCAGTAACAGTCTCACGTGCGCACAGCAGCAGAGTAACTTAGTAGAGCAAGTTTGAGTGAGAGGAGAGGCACGTTTTAAGTACGTTTTAAGCACGTTTTAAGCACGTCCAGTTTTGTGCAAGAGCAAAGGAAATCCGCGTGCGAGCGGAGAGATTTGCGCTCGCGCATTATATTAATGTGCTTTCGCTCTACAATAATGCACTCTCGACATTTGTCATTAAAATAACGCCATAAACTTTCGTTTTGAGTGAAAACACGGCGGAAAAGCTGGGAGGTTTTAAAAGAGTGCTGAGGGAATTATACAAATGACTATATAAATGAATTAATTATATGAATGTACCTCTGAAGGTTCTTACTGTCTTCAGAAACGATTCAATGGCATTTTGTTTTCATCTTCGCTCCATGTAATACCTAAAGGAAGTGTTCTTGATCGCAATACTGCTTTGTCCATGGAGTTTACGGGAAACAGCTGTATTCAGCTTTTCCATATAAAGCGCCACCTGCTGTCTTAAAGTGGATTTACAGAGACTTATATTTACATTTAGCCTGTGTGCAGTTTCTGTCTGGCCAAAAATGGACTGAATTTGCATGCCCCGCTGTAAATTTTGACCAGTTGATGAAAAACAAGCTTATGTGGATTCTACACATTTAAACAGTTCAGATTTATTTATGGAGCAGATAAAATACATATAACCATTTATTATTCAATTATTTCGACTTAACCCTTTTCTTTATTTAGAGGCTGAAATGTGAGGTTTACCTTTATATGAAACTTTTTCAAAGCTTTATTTGAACATTTACATTAGATATTTAAACATGCTATTAAACTGTTTTCAGTCAAGTTGTCATTTAAAATCTGAAATCATTGGTAATGTTATTGTTTTAGTGATTATGCAAACAAAAAGTCATTTTATTTGTTGTTTGTTGATTTTTAAATATAAAATTTGGTGAAGTGATTTAGGTGTCTGTACTTTTTGAACATCTCCAACACATTTTAATAATACCGTGATAATACTGATAACCGTGATCATTTTGGTCACTATAATCGTGATAAGAAATTTTCATACCGTTACATCCCTAATCAGGTAGTAAAATGTATACATTACTAAAAAGCTATTTAATATATGGTTTAAATCACTTTTCATTGAATTTCCAGCACAAATATCATGATATATAAAGTTACGCATACTGTGACTGTGGTCATTACCACCCATCCTGACCAGCCAGTCTAAAATACTTAAATGAAGTCACCCTGATGAGAAGAAAAATTGAATGTGTGAACTCCAGGGAGGGCTGGATTTATCTCATGTCTTAGAAATAAACTGTCAGATATTGATGCCGCACATGCTTTTGTCGTGTTAAATGTTGAAATGCTGTGCCCCTACACGTTGAGGTTTTCTTCTGGGGTTTCTCGTTTCCTCGTGTCAGACTGTTCATCAGGAGGGAGCGATACAGAGGCGCAGCGATAAACAAGCGGCTCTGATAAGACAGGATTAGTAAATGCACACAGAAGCTCTTTTCCAAGCGCTTGTCTGCTTATCTAGACAGCATTTTTAGGCATGTTGCTGACATGAAGACTGGTAGATACCGGGTTAATGCATAATTCTGAATTGAAGAATTGGCTCCTGTTCAAATAATAAGTATGAATTTGAATTGAATTACAAAGACAAGTAGAGGAATTGCAATGCAAAGGAATTTGACACAGGTAATGCTTTTGGGGAAATTTTATGTTCCTTCTTCCTAGTCCACAAAAGTTATTAAATATGAACTAAATACATATTTCTATAGGTGTAGTTTCAAACATCTGTCTATCTGTCTTGACAAATTAGGTAAATTTCAGATTCATCCTTGCAAATTCTATTTATTGCATCAAAATTCAAATCACAATTTTGCATCCTGTTTGTAATTCAAATTGAAATCAGATTTAGGAATTAGAATTGGCACACTGGAATTAGAATTCTGGTCACACTTTATTTTGGTGACAAAGTCTCACTATGAACTAACTATTAACTATGAATATGCCTCAATAAACTCCTTATTGCTGCTTATTAATGGTTAGTCAGGTAGTTATTAAGTTTATGTATGGAGTTGGATTAAGGGATCTAAAATATGGTCATGCAGAATAAAGCATTAATATATGCTTTATAAGTAATAATAAACAGACAATATGCTAGTAATATGCATGTTAATAAGCAACTATAGTGAGAATTGGTCCCTTAAGTGTTGCCAAAGCTAATAATTAATTAAATCATAAAAAAATCTATTCCAAATAAAAAAAAAAGGATTTTTAAATTATAAATAAACTAATTAACTAAAAATATAAATATAACATTTTAATAAATAAATCAATTTAAGTTACTATATATTCTTAAATATATATAAAAATATTCAGTGCTCTTAGCCCTTAGGTGGGAGAAATCTAAATCATTATATTTCAAATTAAAATTTTACAATATTATGCTTATAAGACAATCGCATTGGTAGTTTAGTAGCATGCCCACGTCAAATCCTATTGAAATCAATTGTAAGTGGAGTCTCTTGTGGGCATTGCGTGAGGAGTATATATGCGGCATGCTGATTCGCTGCCTCGAGCAATCCAAATCACTCACTTATGAGGTTTCTTTTCAGTTAGGATGCAGACAGCGAGGCAACTCACAAATTTTGGAATAGATCAAGAGTGTCAGAAGGAAAGATAGAGAAGAAATGAGCGATTGTGTGTTTGAGACGAAACGGGTAGAAAGAAAGGGTGGAGTAGAACGGGATGTCAGGAAGCTGATCAAAGACCGTAGCAGTATGAATATTCATGCATGTCTTGTTAAAGTCCAGTACGTGTTGGCCTATTTGCCAGGAAAGTGCAGAGATCTGGCTCCGGGGTTTATTTTCAGATATCTCATGGCCATTAAGAAGTAATGGGGCTTAAGACGGTAAACCATCACGCCGCACAGCATCCCGAGTGACACGCAAGGACAAGGAAGATGGACGAATCCAAGCAGGCAGGCAGAAAGAGAGGCGCCTTTGTTGAAAAAGTCGAGCGCGAGGGTAAATAAATAAAGGAGGAGAATACCCACATGATGGATGGAGCAAGAGAGTGACTGGTTACATGTTCGCATCTTGACGGAGCTGACGAGGCAGGATCGCCTCATTCGGTATTCCTCTCAAGAAGAGAAAAGCCAGGGATTCTACAGCCAACTCGACTCATCTTCAAAGAGATATTAACATAGCGCTGGATCCCTTTTATCTCTCCTCTAATTTCAAGGATGCCAGCTGAAATTAAAACACAGCGAGAGTGAAACAAGACTAAAAATATATGGAGAGAGAGAGAGTAGAAAAACAGGTCGAAGACAGGCAGCCCATGGTGCACAGGAAGCAAACGAGCTCTTAATGAGGTCTGCTTTATTATGACCCCGCCACAGTCAGAGTGGAAACGGCAGGTGGGATTCAGCATTAGTGGGATCGCGGTCCGTGCCGGATGGAGATCGGGGTGGATTATGTTCATTAAGAGATCAGAGCGCAGGAGTTGCTCAGTGCTAAAGTACGCCTAAGAGAAGAAATGACGTGACGTAACAACAGTCAGTGTAGTTTCAGTCTCAGATGGGACGCCCACAGGCCATGTCATGTATACAGAGTGCAACAGTCGAGTTTGGGAAGTAAAAATCCCTATTCGTTTTCTGCACTGAGACATTTGGTGTTTAACAATTCTGTATAATGAGCTCTTAGGTTGTTAAAAAGGTCTGTTAAAAAAAACAGAGTCAGCGTAATTTCAACTTCATTTGTTAAAAATTGTCTTTAATAGCCAAATTCCAGGTGATGAATTATACTACCCATGATTCCTGAAGAGAAAGATCACAAATCAGAAAATTGTGGCCAACAAATCAGTATGAAACAGCTCAGCAGTAACCACCAACTATGGCAAGCCGTTTTGACTTTTATTCATTCTCAGGATATGAATTCTTGATATCAACAATTCAATTTTTCACTAGTTAAAATGCTAATTCTTGATATCGGGAATTGGATTTTTACTAGTAACAATGGCTATTTTTGACATCAGCAATTACATTCCACTAGTAACGATGTTAATTCTTGATATCAACAATTCAATTTTCACTAGTTAAAATGCTAATTCTTGATATTAGGAATTCAATTTCAACTAGTAAAAACTATAATTCTTGATATGTATGTATATATATATGTGTATATATATTTATATATATATACATACATACATACATATATACATATATATATATATATATATATATATATATATATACAGACATACATACATACATACATACACACATACACACACATATATATATATATATATATATATATACATACATACATACATACACACACACACACACACACACACACACACACACATATATATATATATATATATATATATATATATATATATATATATATATATATTACACACATTATAGTGTAGGTATCTATACCTTATACCTTTTTTCGGCTTCAAATAAGAGTTTATAACTGTTGTGATTCATCTCAGAATTTCATTTATTCTTGTTATTTATTTATTTATTTAAAAAGAAAAGAAAAAAAAGACTGTGAAGAAAATAAAAATAGGAAAAAGAAAACCAAAACTGCTACAAAAGTGGGCCATCACTGTTGCGCTCTGTTGCCCAAAAAACTGGCAAGCACAAGCTAAAATTGCCAGCTTCACTCAAGCTTTTGAGCACATGAGAGACCTGCCTAGTTACTGGATTTGGCGCGTCTGTGATATCAAATCTTTTCAAAGACACTTTTAAAAAAAGTTTTGTTTGTAGTACTTGAAGCTCATTAAATAGCAATGCAGAACTGTCTGTAGAAAGTGTGTTTGATCAGAAATTCTTAGTATGATTATTTTGCATATGTATGCAGCATATGGTTATACTACTAAATATCTACTTGAAACTAAGAGATACTAAGTAGACAACTTTATTGATTATTACGAGAGTGTTCTAGTTTTGTCGTGTTGCTCACTTTCAGTGTAGACTGTGTCTTAGAGAAAAGTAATATTCTATTTTAGTGAAGTCTGTGTATGCCGCACACGGTTGTGTAACAGCCACAACATAACCCAAATACCAGCTGCACTCAGAGACAGCCTGCATTTTCAAACACGCATTCATATTTTATAACAGCTTTTCTTTTAAGTTAGGCCGTTGTGGTAGACTATTTTTGACCTTTGACTCGTTCTTTCTTTGACTTTGCGCGCATGTACATGTGTTCTCTGTTCGTCAGTCTAGTACACTTGTAGTACACTTCTATTGTATAGCTTTGGCCCTGCATATCACATCTTTTGTCATTTGGATTCTAATGGAGATACTGACCTATTTATTTTTGCATCAAAGACAATTCCAAATTGTATAAATTGCAATTGTGTAAATTATGATCATTAAATCATTAAACAAATAATAGATCAACAGCACAATAACACAATAGAGCAGAATAGAGCCCTAATTATTATCATCCAAAATACCTTACAAAAATACAGTGGTGGTACCATGGTAAAGTGATGTTTCAGATTTGATATATAGTTGGGTTCACATTTACAATCAGAATGTAGAAGCCTGGAAACACCATAGTATTATCATTGTAAATGTCATAAAATGTGGTATTCAAATAGTACTGCGGTTTTACTATAGTAAATGTTCAAAATGTCATCATTTTAAGGCTTTTCAAATAATATCATAATTTTACAATGGTAACTGTAAGACTAGCCTTCTTATTCCAAGATGCTTCAAACACAGTAATACCATAGTATTACCATGGTAAATGTCCAAAAACATGGTTTCTCAAAGTACTTGAACAATACTGTGGTATTATAGAATGCGTTCAAAATAACATTGTTTTTTTATAGTACTCTAAATAATATCTTGTTTTTAACATGGTAACTGTCAAACTAAATGTTTTAGTCCAAGGTACTTCAAATAATACCATAGTATTACTGTGGTAAATGTCCAAAATGTGGTTCTTAAAAGTATTTCTAATAGTACTGTGGTATTACTACAGTAAATGTTTAAATTAACATTATTTTTTTTAAGGTACTTTGAATAACGTCACGATTTTGCCATGGTAACTGTCAAACTAGTATTACCATGGTAAATATCCAAAAAAAAAAAAAAAAAGCGTAGTTCTTCGAGGTATTTCAAATAATACTGTGGTATTACTGTAGTATATGTTCAAAATAACATTGTTTTTTAAGGTACCTTAAATAATATGCTTTTGTCATGGTAACTAGAAAACTAACCTTCTTATTCTAAGATACATCAAGTAATGCAATAGTATTACCATGGTAAATGTCCAATAACATGGTAAATGTTATTTAAGGCACTTCAAATAATACTGTGGTATTGCTAGTAAATGTTCAAAATAAAATTTTTTTTTAGGGTTTTTCAAATAATATCTTGTTTTTACCAAGGTAACTGTTAAACTACCCTTCTTATGCCAAAATACTTCAAATAATGCCATAGTATTACCATGGTAAATGTCCAAAAACTTCTTCAAGGTACTACAAATAATACTGTAGTATTACTATAGTAAATGATTCAGAAAAAACATTGTTTTTAAGGTTTTTGTTCAAATAACATCATGATTTTACCATGGCAGCTGTCAAAATAGTCGTGTTATTTGAAGATACTTCAAAGAAAATCATGGCATTATCCTGGTAAATGCACGGAAAACATTAGATATACTTTTTTTGTAATGCTTGAGAGATGTAAAGATTGTGTGAGGAACACTGAAATGGGAGAGAGACCGGAACAGAGAAAGAGAGAGGATGAGCAGGTGTGTGTGTTTGTGTTATATGTGTGTGCTCAGGTCCAGAGGAGAAACTCTCAAAAGAGGATTCTCCAGAGCCCATTGAATATTGATGTTCCACTCCTTCATGCAACACTCGGCTTTTATCTCTCTCTCTCTCTCTCTCTCTGTGTACAGCACCTTTAAAAGTCTTATCCATCTATTGATACCATGAAGTCTAAACCACCATTATAGCTCACATTCACCATGCGCCACTGCGGCAAACGTATAGAGAAAGCCGCTCTCCGGCTAATTACCGATCTATTTATCCTGTAACACTAAAGGGGACCATTAATGCACAGAAAGTGCAACTGAGAACACAGCATTAATTTATCAGAGGCATGCACACGTTCACACGTAGTCAAGTCTTTTATCAGGGCTCAAAGTGTTTATTAGTTGTTCCTCGATGTAACAATCCCAGTTAAAACTGTAATCAGCTTTGGATTAATTTTAAATTCCTTGAGAGTGTCCTTGCATAATGAATATTGTGAATGCATGAGCACAGAACCCATTGTTTATCCATCAAGCAGCAGAATTATTAAAGGGGGGAAACATTCTTGTAGAAGGTGAAAGTATTCAGAGGCAGCAGTTTCGCTTACTAAAGAGTGCAGAGCTGAAGTTTTAGCTTACTAAAATAAAACTCTTCAGTACATTAGATAAACGTCAGGAGTCAGAGATACTGGAAGGTTCAGGATATTCACCATTATCTCCTCACTGTTTGGGCTGATGCACTTCACTGACGCCGTCATAATGGTTTCCGTTGTAACATAAAATTCACCGGATTGAATTCTGAGTGTTTTTAATTGAGTTGTGAGGACTGGATGTTGTGGACTGGTCTTTCTTCGGTGTGCTGGTTTAATGTGAAGGTAATGATCTGGTGGTGAATGGAGCTTGATGATTAGGAACAGACTGCCTGGCCTGAGATCACAGTGTCTCAGTACTGTGTATTTCACGGTAGATGTGAAGTAGCTCGGTAAACAATGCTGCTAGCAATGCCAAAGTAGTGGTTTTGATCCCAAGTGGATGTCCTGTTTGAATACATTACATGTTGGTTTTTGGAAAAAAAAAAAAAGTGTCTGCTAAATGCGAAAATGAATTCTGAAAGATGTGTGACTATTTTAGCTAGACTAAAATGGGATTCTCAGAATATCTGCTAGTTTATATCCATGAAATCTCATACAGTTTTTGTTTTACTCATGTTTTTACTCATGATTTCCATGGTCACACTTTATTTTATGGCCCAATTCTTGCTATTAACAAACCATTAACTACAACTTTTGCCTCAATAAACTCCTAATTTGCTACTTTTTAATAGTTAGTAAGGTAGTTGTTAAGTTTAGGTATTGACTAGGATTAGTAATTTAGAATATGGTCATGCACAATATGTGCTTGAGTACTAATTAAGTATCAAGTACTAATAAACAGTCAATATTTTAATAATAGGCATGCTAATAAGCCACTAGTTAATAGTGAGAATTGGTCCCTATACTAAAGTGTTACCATTTCCATTAATCCTTAGTTTTCTTTCATAATTTGTGTAAGTATAATGTTTAATAACCCATACTTTACAACTTTTTTATAAGAATGCATTTTAGAAATCATATGTAAATCTGTAATTTCAGATTCAAAATATGCATCTAATAAATGAATAGACATGCTAATATATATTTGCATTATAGTATGTCAGATGCATATTTTGAATATTTTGAATCATATTTTGAATCTGTAATTTCAGATTCAAAATATGCATCTAATAAATGAATAGACATGCTAATATATATTTGCATTATAGTATGTCAGATGCATATTTTGAATCTGAAATTACAGATTTACATATGATTTCCTATATATATATATATATATGAACACATTTATAACGTTACAAAAAACTTTTAAAATGTTAACTTAAATAAATGTCGTTCCTTTGAATTTTATTTAAAAAAAAAAATCACATTTTCCACAAAAAAATGTATTTTTACATTTTACAAAAATTATATTTAGTATGCTATACTTAGTATGTACAGAGCTCCACACATGACATGGGGAAAAAAAATACATATATATTGTGGTCACGAATTAAGAACTCTTTTGCATGACTTGCTTATTTGATGCCATGATTTACTAATTCATTCCTTCGTTATATTTAAATCATGGCCACGATTTCCTACAATGAGGGAACGCATTTGTAAATCATGGCCACAGATAAACATGTCGTGGGAAAAAGTTCTTAATTCATGGTTTAATTCATGGCTTAATTCTTAACTCCAAATTGAGCTATTTCATCATTTTCTATGTTTCTTGGGAATCAAACCCATGCCTTTAGTGTTACTAACATCATGCTTTATCAGCCGAGCTATAAGAACTATCTCTCATGAGAAGCTGTAAAGTATTACAGGCCACTTTAACATGTGAAATGTTTTTAAACTATCCCTCCAGTACCAAAATTAATTCCCTTCAGGAAAAAAAAAAAAAAAAAAAAATCTTAATTTGGCCCAGATCAGTGTAGCAGAGTCTGCCTATGGAGAACCACTGCTCTGCGGTTCCTGCTATTCTTCAATTAGAGATCCTTAATTGCTAACTGAGTTTCCTTGCGCCGCTCTCTATCCGCCGCTATCAAAGCTTCCGGGCACGTACTGCACTCACCCTGACTTTGCCGTGTCTTAGGATGGTCTTATCTCACCGCCCCGCACCCTCCCTTGCGAAATGGTCTTCATTTTCTGTGAAAGTCTGAAAAGTTTGCAAGAAATGGATGTGCATTATTGATCCCTGATGGGAAATTCGGAGCAAAATAGCGGAAACATCAAATGCAAAACACACAGCTCAGTCTTCTTTCTTGCGCAAGACATCACAGAGCGAGATAAAAGAGACACGTGCAATGTTACTCCAGGCCCGGTTGACAGCTCAAAGTAATGTGAGGGCGGGCACAACTGGGAGATAAGTAAGTGCTGTATCGTCTGATGGCAACCGGCAGAAAACTTCCCCAGTAGTGCTTTTTTATAACACTGTTGTTGAACAAGCCAGTGGCTAAAGGTCCTCCAGGACAAGCGCTGTGGGTTGGACAGGGAGAGTATTTTCAGGATGGACTCCGATTTCACTAGCATAATTTTCTGTGCCGCTGCTTCAGGAGAGCCCAGGTGACGCCTGATAACACAACCGGCCTCCTTTATCACTTTGTTCCGATTCTCAGAATCGACTGAACTAGTGTTGCTCCCTCTGCACTATACAAAAGTAAAGCACGCCAGCTATTGCAAACCAATATAACATCTCTAACAGGCGGCTGCGCAAATTAAATGACCCGAGTCTTCCCGGGAAGTAGAGTCTGTTCTGCTGTTTCCTCTATAGACGACTAAACAACAGCAAGCCGTGTGGATATTTCATTGCTTTTAAGAAGCAGAGATGATTTTGTCTCAGATGATTTTGCTGCAGGATAGTAGCACTGTTATTTATTGTATAAAATAAAACAAAATGTCGGTCACACTTTATTTTAAGGTTCAATTCTCGCTATTAACAAAACATTAACTACAACTTCTGCCTCAAACTCCTAATTTGCTGCTTATTAATAGTAAGGCAGTTGTTAAGTTTAGGTATTGGATATGATTAGGGATGTAGAATAAGGTCATGTAGAATAAATGCTTTATAATTACTAATAAACAAACAATATGTTAATAATAGGCATGCTAATAAGCAACTAGTTAATAATGAGAATTGATCCCTTTACTAAAGTGTTATCAAAATGTCCTTCAGAATCAGATATTTAGTATTATCATGAATTACGTAGATACAACATGATAAAAAAAAATAACATTTCTTTCTAAATATCAACTAGATATATAAAAAAATTACTGCACAAAACACAATATGGTCCAAAAAAAACAAACAAACAAAAAACATTTTGGTCCTTATAAGTCTGTATCATATTTTCTTTCATCTTATATACTTTTGTTCTACATTATTATTATTATTCTTATTATTGATTGATTGATTGATTGATTGTAATCTGCCCAGTTTGTTTGTAAATGTTAGTGTAAGTTAGTTTGTTAGTAAATTTGCACCCATAACAACTGAATTTAAAGGGTTAGTTCATCCCAAAATGAAAATTATGTCATTAATTACTCACCCTCATGTCGTTCCAAACCCGTAAGGCCTTCGTTCATCTTCGGAACACAAATTAAGATATTTTTGGTTAAATCGGAGAGCTATCTGACCCTCCATAGACAGCAACACAACTGAAATGTTCCCAGGTCCTGAAAAGTAGTAAATACATCAGTAAAACAGTCCATGTGACATCTGTGGCTCAGCTTCAGTTTTGCGATGCTACGAGAGTACTTTTTTTTGCACAAAGAAAACAAAAATAACATAATTTACTCAACAATTCTTCTCCCCTAAGTTACATCTTCCGCCAATTTGGAGCCACGGATATCACATGGACCTGTTTTACCGATGTATTTACTACTTTTCTGGACCTGGGAACATTTCAGTTGCGTTTCTTTCTATGGAGGGTCAGATAGCTCTCAGATTTAATCAAAAATATCTTAATTTGTGTTCCGAAGATGAATGAAGGTCTTACGGGTTTGGAACGACATGAGGGTGAGTAATTAATGACATAATTTTCATTTTGGGGTGAACTAACCCTTTAACTGGACAATAAGCTAAAACAAGATATGGGAAGCATTTTCTTGGTTTTATGCATATTATTCATTCATTCATTCATTCATTCAATTATTTACAACCCCAAACTTTTTTGTCTTATCAAAAAAATGTTTAAAAGTGTCTCACCAAGGCTGCATTTATTTGTTCAAAACACAGTAAAAACAGTAATACTGTGAATTATTACATTTTAAAGAACTGCTTTGAATAGTTAAAACGCAATTTATTCCTGTAATATTCCTGTTTTTCTTTGCAGCAATTACTTCAGTCTTCAGTGTCACATGATCTTTCAGAAAATTTTTCTAATATGCTGATTTGCTGCTCAAACTTTTCTATCTTTTGATGTATAGAAAGTTCAAAAGAGCAGCTTTTGAAATAGCTGAAATATTTGAAATAGATTTTTTTTTGTAACAGTATAAGAACCATTGCTGTCACTTTTTCAAATCAATGTAATGCATCCTTGATGAATAAAGTATTGATTTACTTTAAAAAATTGACTGGTAGTATACAATTTGCAACCTGATCTCATGGCAAAAACATACCTCTGGGAATTTGTTTTTGCAAGACGCAAAATATGTACTGCCATGTACGTTTTGTGAGCAAGCTTGTTACATCCGGAAAGCAAAACATATGAAGCTGTAATCATAACTGTGTATGAAAATGATTACAAGTGCTCGCTGTTTTACCACCTCTAGTGTTCATTTCTGTTGGAACTTGCAGTGATATGTACTTATTGGTACGTATTTCGCGGTGAAATTAGTAATCTTCACTCTTACAATAATTTAATTACATCTGCTAGCAAGTACTCCTATTTTAATATATGGTTAGTTGACTGGGGGTGGATCGGGTGAGCTTATTTGCATAAAGTTAAATTCAGCTTGTCTTTGTCACATTGCCAGTTATTGTTGCTCATGTCACCTTGAATCTCCTTCAACACTCATTGAAAATGAATGACAGCCAGTTGCTTTGTTGCTGCAAGTCATTGTCAGTGTGAACTCCCTAATATACAGTACAGTTTTTCTGGCAGGTATGCAAAGAACGCGGCTGGACACACCTACTTCCTTGTGATCTTCAGAGGCTGATTTGTACACTTAAGGTGGTGACGATAAGGAGGGTTTAGCTTTTGATAGCATCTCAGCCATTTAAAGAGGGTTTGTTCTGGCCCAAAGCTCTGATGTTACCCAACAGACAGCTAAAAATTTCACAGAAACAGAATCTAAACAGAAATGGGCAGATGATAAGAGACAAATATAAGAGTGTAAGTAGGGCTGGGCAATAAAGCTAAAATTATTATATCTCAGTATTTTTAGCCTTTTGACAACGTTTAGTAAATAGCTTAATATTTAAATGCTTGACTTGAAAGAGTCTTCTACTATTTTAACCATTATCGGCAAGTAGATATGTACAGTATGGAAGCCCGTTTCTGCCATGGAATTAAAAATAAATAAGTAAGTAAGTAAGTAAGTAAGTAAATACATACATAAATAAATACAGGAATAAAGAAAAAGGTAATTGTGACTTTTTATTTTCTTGCAATTCTAAGTTTGTGTCTCACTATTTTGACTTTTTTCCCCCTCAGAATTCTGAGTTTAAATCTCGCAATTCTGACTTTTTTTCTCTGAATTCTAAGTAATGTTTTTTCCAGCATGAAATAAAAATAAAAGGTAATTGTGACTTTTTATCTCACAATTTTGACTTTTTCTTGCAGTTGCTAGTTTATATCTCACAATTCAGGCTTTTCTTCTCAGAATTGTGAGGAAAAAGCCACAACTACCATTTTTATCAAAAAACTAAAACACAGTAAAGGTCCTTGCACGCTGAGTCTGAAATTTTCGTGTGTTTTTTCGTATTCATCATCGTCATGCACAGAAACCTTGCACACAGAGTCAAAATGCTTGCTACGGATGCGAAAAACGCAGAAAATCGAACTCGATCCAAATTTTTATTTTTATTTTTTATAATGGACGAAAGTTTCAGAGGCAGAGTGTAAACGTGATTGACACAATGTGCGGTCGTATTAATTTTTTTTAACGTGTGAAAATTTGAATATAGATTAAATAAATCGTGTTTTTAATGGTTTTTTTTTTTTATTAAATTGAATTTTTCATTTATACTCACCAAAACTATATTTATATTGTGTTTTTTTTTATTAGTATATAGAAATAAAAATGACTGAATTTCATACCCACATTTTTTACTGACCATGCAGAAAATTCTGTGATTTTTTTTTATTCCTTTTTTTTAAATAATATAATAATGTCATAAATGTGTTTATTTTTTTCATGATTATCATCACAATATTTATGATGTTGATTAATTTTATCTTTGCTAGCCAACTCATTGTGAATATATTGTGAGCATTTTGAGATATTTTGCAACCCTAAGCATCACTCTCTGTATTTTCCATCTATCTCTGGTCCACCTGGTGTCTTTGCAAGCAACATCTACCAGAATGATGCAAATCCCTTGTCGTACACACGCATGCACCTGCAGCAGAGCAAACAAATAGGTCTGTTTATCTCCCGGCTGCACTTTCACAAATCATGCAATTGTTTTGTGGATTATCAGGTTGGCTCCACTCGTTTCCAGTGTGCGCTGTGGCAGATTAGTTGCGCTCAGACGTGAATCGTAACTTGACCTAATAGCCTAAACGGCCTTCTGAAATCTGTGAAGGAGCAGGTAATCACGTTAATTTTGTCAACTGGATTTAGTTCCCATACAAACAGACAGCAAGTCTAGTGTGAACGCGGCTTGAGTTTTCATGTTTGAGATTAATTAGAGAGCTTCTTTCAGGATGGACTCTGTTCAGGCTTTTCCAGATCAATGGCAATGTTCTGCAGTAGCGAGCCATTCATTTAGCATCAAAGAAAAGGAAAGACTAGTGTGACTTTCAGTAGTCTATGATTTTGCCACTCAAGTTTGTCAAATGGGATTGATAGTGATTTGCATGATCTCACCGGATTTAAGAACCTTTGAATTAAACAATGATTGAAAACCAAAGTTTGCTGAAGCCTTGTTGACCGGATGCGCTTTATTTGATGCTCATTCCTACATTTTAGCCATTCTGGAATATTTTTCAGCTGAACCAATTTGTCACGGCAGAGATGCTGAGATAATAGGTTTAGGTATCACGAAGAGAATCTCAACCTTTGTTTGCTATGCTTTATTGAATCATAATGAGAAGAAGAAGATGAGGGCTAGAGAAGTGGAACGATGGCTGAGCGCCCATTAATAACTGCTGATCAAAAATCACTCACGTCGTCGTGGAAGAGAATGAAAAACAGCCAAGTTTGGAAAGCATTTCCCAGGATGCCTAATTACAAACCTAACCCTAACCCTAATGCTATCCGAGAGAGCGTCTCAAACCTGAAAAAAGGCCTCAATTTTTGCTTTGTACATCATGATCAGAGAGAATGTGAATTGGAATATCCTATGGTACATAAATAGTTCAGAAAAGACCAACTTGGACAATTTGATTGTTTCAGAAAGTGCACAAAACATGAACGTTGGAAGGGTGCCAGGTGCATGGTGAAAACCTTTTCTTTTTTCATTTTTGCTTGAGGCAAGTTGTAGCAGTAGTTAGCAAGTAAACAAGATATCCACAAGCAGAAGTGTGTAGGTCAGTTTTCTTAGATATGTCTATGAAATAACGTAATATTTATTTCAATTATTTTTATCATTTTATTTTTCATTCATTCATTCATTCATTCATTCATTCATTTATTTATTTATTTATTTATTTATTTTAATCATTCATTTACATATATTTATGTTATCATTTACATATATTATAAATTTTTATAATAATAATAATAATAATAATAATAATAATAATAATTATTATTATTATTATTATTATTATTAAATTAGATTGCATTATTATTATTATTATTATTATTATTATTATTATTATAGAGACAGAAATTCTAAATTCTATGAAATTCTGTCTTTTTCTCATTAAACAGTTTATTATTGTTATAGTTGTGTAATCAATTTCATTCTTTTGTATGTATTTGTTCATTTACATATATTTTTATAAATGTATTTTTATTATTGTTAATATTATTATTTTGGACAGACATAAATTCACAGAGTCTATAAAAAAAAATTGTCATGTAAAAAAAAAAGTTTGTTTTTGTTGTGTAATCAATTTCATTCTTTTGTATGTATTTGTTCATTTATATACAGTGGTGTGAAAAATAGTTTGCCCCCTTCCTGATTTTTTATTTTTTTGCATGTTTGTCACACTTTAATGTTTCAGATCATCAAACAAATTTAAATATTAATCAAAGATAACACAAGTAAACACAACATGCAGTTTTTAAATGAAGTTATTTTTTTATGAAGGGAAAACAAAATCCAAACCCACATGGCCCTGTGTGAAAAAGTGCTTAAACCCCTCAAGCTGAAGCGAACTTGGGTTCTGCAGCAGGACAATGATCCAAAACACACCAGCAAGTCCACCTCTGAATGGCTGAAGAAAAACAAAATGAAGACTTTGGAGTGGTCTAGTCAAAGTCCTGACCTGAATCCTATTGAGATGCTGTGGCATGACCTTAAAAAGGCGGTTCATGCTCGAAAACCCTCCAATGTGGCTGAATTACAACAATTCTGCAAAGATGAGTGGGCCAAAATTCCTCCACAGCGCTGTAACAGACTCATTGCAAGTTATCGCAAACGCTTGATTGCAGTTGTTGCTGCTAAGGGTGGCCCAACCAGTTATTAGGTTTAGGGGGCAAGCACTTTTTGACACAGGGCCATGTGGGTTTGGATTTTGTTTTCCCTTCATAATAAGAAACTTCATTTAAAAACTGCATGTTTTGTTTACTTGTGTTATTTTTGATTAATATTTAAATTTGTATGATGATCTGAAACATTAAAGTGTGACAAACATGCAAAAAAATAAAAAATCAGGAAGGGGGCAAACAATTTTTCACACCACTGTATATTTTTTATAAATGTATTGTTATTATTAATAATATTATTATTTTGAACAGACATAAATTCTGAGCACAGAGTCTATAATTTTTTCCCCCTACGTAAAAAAAAAAAAAAAAAAAAAAAAAAAAAAATTTCATTTTAGTCCATTATTGTTGTGTAATCTATTTCAGATTTGTAAACCCCAAATGACACATAAAAGTAAATCAAATTCTCGTCGTACATGTTGGTCAGATGGTATTTTTCTGTGTAAGTAGGTGGCAATGTAATAATATGTGGCTTTGGAGACGATTGCGTGTTATGAGTTTTCCCGCCTTGTTTGTTGGATTCTGAGTGTCTTTCTGTAGGGACAGTAGATCTGTTTCTCCACTTATGAAAAACAACAGTGGAACAGATGAAGCTGTCAGTAAAAAAACAACAGCATGCCACTGTTCAAACCACAATTACAGGCAGAATTTTCCAGGGACATTCATATTCATAGTACGGATTGAGCTTTTCAGGACTGATTCACAAAGAAATTATGAATTATTGACTGAGAACATTGGCTAGGTGATATACGACTCCACTGAAGTGCTCAGTACCACATTATTGAAAACAAGTACTCATCCCAATATATCTCTTCAGAAATTTATAACGGTTTATAATAGAACTCATTTTCTTTGCATTTGAGGCATATCTTTTGGATTCCTTTATTATATTAGGATACAAGCATTCACAAAGGAAATTAACAGCTAGCCACATTCATCTCCTTATTACCAAGACTTTTGACAGCTCGAAGATTGAAATTGTAAAACTTAGTCCGGCCAGCTAAAAGCAGAGTTTTTACTTCATTTTACTGCATGAAATGTCATATTAGATGTAAAACGAATGGTAAATCTTTGTGTAAGTTTGCAAAAAAAAAAGAAGCAATTGTGTCGCTCATGTCCAAATTCTTCCAGGAAATGTGATTACTGATCACATCGTATTTTGTTTACCGCCGTATTGATTTTGTTAAGCATCTATTGGCACCGCTTTGTCAGGTCAAGTCTGGTTTACATGTTTGTTTATTGGCAGGCAAAATTAAGTTTGTTGCGGGTCTTTAAGCATAGACAAAACAACTGACATGCAACACCAGACCCTTTCTCCAGCGCACACACCTTTTTCTGACCGACCGCTTTTTCTGACCGACCGAACCACTGACCCACAAGTTGCCCTGGAATGTGAGGCCTCACTCCGATGAATAAACCATAAAGCAAGGTGTTTATTACCTCTAGATCAAAGCCAGCAGCAGGGTATAATGATGAATGTGCCAGGGAAGTCAGGCCTGGTCGAAGTGGATGTGCTTGCTGTGGCCCTCCTTGCTAAAAACGACACCAGTCATTAGTTAGATGCCTCCAGCACAGAGACTGGTCCTAAAGCATGCGAGACGGGCATTAATGGGCTTTGAAGCTTTTGTTTTTTAACCGTAACTCAGGGCATGACTCAGTTAAGCCTCCGTAATAGATACGGATTCATTATTATAATTAGCGTAGCTGGAATGAGACTGCAGCTTCCATGTTACGCTCAAGGACTGCTGTATTACTCTTTTGATGAGTAACTGCTAGTTGAATCTCACATTGACATATTTTTGACTATCCACGTCGCTCATAGCCTGTCGGTTGACTAGGAAACATTGGTTTAGACATGAAAAGACTGTCTGACTGACATGCGACCAATTATAGAGTAGTTTTACAAGACATTTAGGGGCGGGTTCATCTGAAATAGTTAATGTCACATTAATAGGCTGTGCTAATAGGCTGTGATCTCATGAAAAATGGCAAAGCAAGGCTGGTCTGCATTCGAATATTCATGAAAATGTTAACGAAATTGGTGCAATTTTAAGTTGATAATCACAGTTTTTGTTTGAGTGTAGGTAGCATATCATTCTTTCACTATCGTTCAAATTTTTGTTTTAGTAAAAATTTAAAATAAAACTATTACAACAATGCGTTTACTTGATTAGCATTGACAGTAAAGATATATATCATGCAAAAACTAATTTAAATATATACTGTTCTTTTGAACTTGAATCCTGAAAATATTTTCAAAAACAACAAAAAAAGGTTATTTATTTATTTATTTAGTTAGTTAGTTAGTTAGTTAGTGGCACAATTGTTTTTAACGTTGATAATATCAAGAAATGTTTTCTTGATCAACAAATCAGCATATTAGAATGATTTCAAAAGGATATTGTGACACTGAAGACTGGCGTAATGGTGCTGAAAATTAAGTTTTGACTAAGCGGCAACTTTCCGGCCTCTCTCGTGAAACCAACACGGAAGTGACTAAAACTGCAATTCATCGACTGGCCGCTAGAGGCTTTCTCTAAAAGTGAGTCAGTCCCATAGACTCCCCATGTTAAAATGCCCAACTTTACAGCAGAAAAAAAATATGTTTACAGCCTGGTACAAAAAGTGGTTTTGGTCTATATAGCTAATTTTGCCCTTCATGACAACTGTGAGGGGGGTGAATTTTTTTAAAACTCATCCGTTTAAATTATATTAAGCCTTAAAGTTCTGCATAATTAAGGGCGTGGCCACTTGAGTGACAGGTGGATTGCTGCCGCGAGTGGGCGTGGTTTCAGCAACCAGCTCCTGCCTCTTTGCCCATTTTCAATTATCCAGGAGTGATGCGCGGTGACGCGCTGCCAAGATGGTGATGGCCAGCTCCGCCTACTTTGAGCTTCAAAAAAGCTCTTCAGAAACCTACGGGTGATGTTACGGACACTACGTCCATGTTTTTATACAGTCCATGGTTTTGACATAATACGAATACATTTCATTTTAAAATACGTTTGCACACTTTATTTTAAGGCACAATTAATCAATAATGAATTAAATAAATGCAGGATTGGTGAGCATAAGAGACTTCTTTAAAAAAAACATTACAAAACCTTATGTACTCCAAACTTTTGAATGGTATATTCACAGACATAACTCATATATAGGTTTGCACATAGATATCTAGTTACTTGCTACTAAGTTTCTCAAACAAAACTCTTTTCAAATGCTTGATGCTACTAACCTGGTAAACTTTGACAAAACCCAGTGACTAGTTCTTCTTCCAGCACAATACTATAAGAATTACTTCATTTTTCTAGGTGAATTGGTTCACCCAGACTCCCAGACGTATCGTACCAGCCAGTCAGATAGGAACTATCGATTTTCGACCAGTTCTTGCCATTTTTATGTGCAAAATGCATCAGGCGGTCAGTGAACGGACTGAGGGCTGAGAATACCCCTAGTTAGACTCTGAACCTGACAGTCACAAGCATTGAGAATATCTATGTAAAGAACTTTCATGGTTTGCAACAGGCTGAAAAAGTCAATAATAAGCAGGACAGGCGAGTCAAAAATGGGTCTGTCATCAACTGCAGGCCATTTAGCTTCCCTTGACACCATCTTGCCAATAGAAAAACAGAGGAAGTGCAGATAAAACCCATAAGCTTCAGCTCACACTGCAGAATGTGTCAGAATTGTGATGGGTGTGATTTTCACACTGCATCTAATTGCATCAAGATATGTACAGAGCACATCTTAAATATGTGAACGTAAGGTCTGCAGAGAGATGTGCTATCAGTTATCTCTTGTCGTTGAATATAAATGGAGAGTCACGCTTCATGGAAAAATACAAGATAGATAGATAGATAGATAGATAGATAGATAGATAGATAGATAGATGGACAGACAGAACATATCTAACTGCAACTTATTAATAATGTTTATTACTATTATTTAATAAAATGTAAACAAATTAATAAAGAAATATCACTAAAATACGGTTGAACTATGCAAAGTATTCCAGAATAATTGGAATTAAAGTAAAAATAATAACAATAACAATAATAATAATAATAATAATAATAATAATAATAATAATAATAATAATTATTATTATTATTATTATTATTATTATTATTATTATTATTATTACTCACATTTGGGGCTTGGTGAGCATTAATTTCTGTCCCTGTCCCTCTTATATCATGGTCATTTGCCGGCATTGACAAGTTACAGCTGTCACTGATGTTTGCAATGCAATATCTGACCCATTATTTTCATCAGCTACAGTAATAGCATTTATTTCACGTAATTAGAATTTTGTGAGATATCTGCATCTGTGCAGCATCTCTACTAATAATGAAGCTGCAAGTGTAATTTCAAAAACAGTGATTTTACCCCCTCATTGGAGATAAATATTATGTATGTTCAGAGAAAGATAATGTTTCTGTGTTTCTGAATGTTTCTGAGTGTGCAGCACACAATCTCTCTCTCTCTCTCTCTCTCTCTCTCTCTCTGTGTGTGTGTGTGTGTGTGTTTGCTTCAGTGAAGGAAGTGCATTAATACAGAACAATGATTAAACTGAACTACCTGTGCATTAAACAGTTTTAATGCACACATTCCAGCCAATCAGAATCAAGTATTCAATATATATATATATATATATATATATATATATATATATATATATATATATATATATTTGATCAAAATCTGCAGAGTTCTGTGGTTGTATATTCCATGTGGGCCTGCTAATGCGCTGTAGTCCATCTTGCTACAGATCCACTGGAGTTCCTAACCACTTCCAGCTCCTGCAGCTCAACACAGCAGTCCTGCTACAACTCAGAGAAAAATTACCCACACTGCACCTTTAACGTGCATGTGTGCCACAACGAGTTTCGAGTCTGCTTCTGTTTACGCAATATGATTTTTTTTGTTTTTTTGGAAATATTTAACAATAAGATTCTAAATGTGAGCAGTAGTTAATGCAATACCTTAACATGAACTAAAACTTAGCAATTTTTACCACATTATTAATCTTAGTTAATTTCTACATATACTAATATATTTTTTTAAGTTTAAGTAAATGAATATATTATGAACAAACATGAATTAACAATGAACAAAATTATATTTAACTAGTGTTGCCTATTAATTAATTTATTTATGAGGCTCAGTGTGGTTAAGGTGTGATAAATGTTAAAAGTAGGAAGAGATATTAAGTCAAACATTGTAAGAAACATACATAAGCTGACAAAATTAATTTGTCATTTTTTGCATATTAACTCTTGGCCATCTGTCATGAGACATATAAAAGCCAGTTTTCCTCAAGCAATGTTTTGCATTAAGTGCCTTCAATTCAGCAAAGGGCTGATGTAAAGGGATAGAGTGACTGCATATTAAACCACTAACTCACCAACTCAAAGGTGTTACATAATTCATAGGCACAAAATCATATGATCAGGCGTGTTGAGTGGAAGGAAAGTTATCTGCAGGATATTGCGTTGCGGGGGAAGGGGGTCATTTATATTTGAACTGAAGTCCTCTGGGGAATAGCGTGAACACTAGGGGGCAAACTTGAGCTTCATGCTCACCATTAGAACGGCAGCAGAAAGAAATGGAGAAGCCACTTACAGAACATCTCTCACACACCAGCTGTCCTGCCCTCTGCCTCGCGCCTTGTTTAATTTGTGGCTCTACCTGCGATAGATTCACATTCACAACCTCTTTCTGCATTCTGCTTCTTCAGGTCTTCCTCGTGTTCTCAGTAGGGGTCTTTCTCTGCATTTTGTGTGTAACTCTAGTGCTCTGAGAGAAGTCGCTTGGATTTCCCTCCTGCTGCATTATAGATGCATGACGGTTGAAGTCTGACTGAGAGGTCTGCGTTTGCACCGCCTGATTTCATTTGCATTCATCTTGGATGTGCCATGTCAGCTTAGGGCTCTGATCAAAACTTCAACAGACCTCGTCTACTGTGCTCTCTGTTTAAAGGTGAAGCATATAATTTCTATGCCACTAGTGTCGCCAAATGGATTTGCGAAAATAATTGTTTTCAAACAGGTTTCCCAAGCACTTTTGCTATAGGTCAGATGAATAGTCAAATTCATTGGTCGAGTCAGTGTTGCTGTTTCAGGCTGGTCGAGACACCCACGAATTTCTTACTTAAAGTTGACTCATATTAAACTTGCAAATAATGCATTCAAAAAATATACACTTCACCGCTGAACTCCTCTTGTACCTGTGCATCTCACCTATGACCCATGATTCTTTGCGTTTGAGGCATTAGAGTGTTTTTGTACCATAGAGGTACTCAGATGTGAGGATGGAGAACACAAATGGTTCAAAAGGTCATAGTCAATTTCTTCTCTCATTCATTACTTCTCTGCTCGTTATCAAATTCTGACTTCAGGCTTTGGGAATTCAAGTAAACAATACGGTATGGAAGGTTGTGCCGTATTGTACATTTAAAAGATGTATGTGTATGCAAACTTTCAAAAAAGTATTTCCATAATATAACATGGCCTACAGTACCTTATTGATTTCGTACAAGTGTTACCTCATAATAAAAATATTAAGGATATTATATCACCATATTGTGTACAGATGTGTGTGTGTGTGTGTGTGTGTGTGTGTGTGTGTGTGCATTCTTTTTTTTTTTTTTTTTTTGTTGAAGAAATTACTTTTATTCAGCAAGGACACATTATTGACCAAAGTGACAATGAAGTAAGGATCAAATAAATGCTGTTCCTTTCAACCGTCTATTCATCAAAGAGTCCTGAAAAAAAAAAAAAATGTATCACTGATACTGCAAAAAATATTAAGAAGCACAACTGTTTTCAGCTTTACTGAGAAGAATTTTTTTTTTTTTTTTTTCTGAGCAGCAAATCAGCATATTAGAACGACTTCTGAAGGATCATGAAGACTGGAGTAATGATACTGAAAATTCAGCTTTGCTTCACAAGAAAAAAATACATTTTACAATATATTCAAACAGAAATTGCTTGTTTTAAATTGTAATAATATTTCAAAATTTTACTGTTTTTACAGTATTGGTGATTAATTAAATGCACCCTCTATGAGCATGAGAGACTTGTTTTAAAAACATGAAGTCTTACAGTACTTTACCTTAGGACAAATATATTCTTTTTCACACCACAGAGTAGGTTGTTTGCAGCATAATTAAATGTGCTGTGACTGGGATGTTCTGGCAAAGATGGTTAGTCTGGCCTGGCTGGGTGTGATTGCACAATTTAAGTGCAGAGAAATGTAAACTTTAAAGCAAATATACCTAATTAAATGACCCAGAGTGTTCTGCAGTGCTGAACGCAGGTTCATTAAACTGAGTCACAGGAGTCGCCCATATTAGAGGCACAGGGGAAGCTTGACTACATTTTAATGCCTCAGAAGATTTGGGAAACTGCTCCCAACACAAAATAACAGCAAATAGCTGACCTTTCCACTAATCACTGAATACAATTGCCTATGAATAACAGTATGGAATATTTAAACCAAAGTCATTGTCTTTATCTGTGACTTGGTATCTTTACCTGTAGCTGGTCTGAATGACAGGAAGAAAACAAAATATATTGAAAGTGGTAGTGTCTTTTTTTTTTTTAGGGGTGAACCTAAACAAAACAGTGTGTGCTCTTGTGTGGTTATCTGCATCACAATTAAAGCCAGAGTCAAGAGTGTTTGCTACCTTATGTTCAACCACAGATTTTATTATAGTTCAACATATCTTAGGTTAAGCAAAAAACCTTAGCAAGGACCATTTTTCACTCTCCCTGCTAGTAAATATATTGTAAAAATACTGTCTTTGTGTTTGTGGAGCTAATATACAAGAAGGAAATAAACACCTCAGTTTTGTGATAAAAGCTCTGTATTTTTATTTTTAAAATTTTATTTATTTATTTATTTATTTATTTATTTATTTATATTATTGTAGGGCAAAACATATAATGCTATGTAATAAACAGATGATTGAGAAATGAACAAATAAAAGCTCCTCAAAAGTCTGATTTATCATATTTGTAAGCAGTGAGGGTCACTCATAATTCATTACAGAAATAATAAACAGTTAATTTTGCTGAAATACATAATACATGGAACAGTTTTGACGCTATATTATTGATTGTTTATTTTGCTAAGGGTGTTGAGCAGTGATAAACAGAACCATTGGGTGAAGCTTCATAGCCGTGTTTTGTCGTGAATAAAACAGCTGTTGACGAATCAGAATCAAGGACTGGAACTAACCGTTTTATAAGACATAATTTAACACGATTTTTCAGAAAGTAATGTATGGATAATCAAGTAAACCCAAGTTGCTTCAGTCCAGTAAGTATTCATCTTGAAATATTGCTAACAATATAAAATTTATTCGTACATTTGCTTTATTAATATCAGTAAATTTCACTGCAAAATGGCACATGAACCAGGCCTTTTAGTTGCTAAAAAGTATGAACTATCAATCAGATAACAGAAGGCATGTGACAGAAGGTGTGCAACAGGTTTTTCAGCAACATTTCAATCATGTTGATAATTAAGAGGCCTTAGTAATTTGCATATCAAATATGATACAGTTGGCTATATAGGGTTAAGATGATATTAACACGATAGATGGTTTCTAAAGCTGCTAGACCATCTTGGACCAGCAAATAAATGGTTATATCATGCAGCATAGTAGCTGGTTGATCATCAAACTAGATTTCCAGCAGTTTTGAGTTGGCTTTATGTTTCTTTGGAGATGAAAACAGTTTTTAATGTTATATTACGAGTTCTTCATATCAGAATATTGCACTGTGGATTCTTCCAAAGCCCCAGTACACAGATTTTTCTTTGTCATCAAGCTGTAATACGGTACACATCTGTTAAGTCAGGACTGTGCAGCAAATTGACTTTCCACTATCAAATTCAGGGTCAAACAAGCGTCAATATTAGCTAGCATAAATCAAACCAAGCCTGCACTTTCCACTGATGCTCACTGCTATTAGTAGCTACACTACACCTAACAGCACTCAGCAGAGCAGCACATGCTAATGCGAGCTGCAACAGTGGACTGTGTCTCTTTTTAGTGCTAATTTGCATGTCGGTTTAATTCCATGATGCGGCAGGCTCATTAGAATTAGCTAGTTTTAATGTACAGCACTGTACCTTAGAGCTCACACCTTTCCCAAGAGAGGAAACAACTTGTAGATGCTGGATAAAACATGGCAGATTGTTGTTCTCATGGGCTGAGCTACTCATTAGCAAGACATTAGGGCAGAAAACCTCAGTCATGTGGGTCATTACCAGAACAAGTACTGCATAAACACATGGAAAGATGACAAGGAGAGAAAAGGAACAAACCTTTCCTGACAGTGTGAGAGTACGTCCTGTCTACATGCCCTCAGTCTTATTAGCAATTTGCAGGTAAACAGTTGCTTGTTGTATTTTGGCTAAGTACCATGCTAAAGAAAAAGCCATTGTTTCTACACTTATTTGTATTACAATATGCTGTGGTGTTAGGCACCACACTACTGTAAAAGAAAGTGTGGAAAACTAAATTAATTTCTTTTGGTACACTGTAAGTTATATTTTTGTGAAACTGGCCCTCTATCAATCTTTTATGGTTTTATAAGTAATATACAAGTAAGTAATAATAACTGCAGTAATTTATTTCATTTGGGCAGAAACTATTGTTACCATGGTGCAGTTTTATAGGCCATTTTAACCTTGTGTAATATTGTTTTGCTGGCAAATGCTTTGCCCTGCGAATAATGCAAAATTCAGAGGTGAGAAAGCTATGTCAACGCTAGCAGGCTAGTTTACTCGCTTTGTTAAGTAAATACTCAATTAGCAATGAATATTAATAAGACATTGACATGTTCAGCTTTGTTTTCACTGCTCTCAGATGAACTGAAATTGCTGCTGCTGCCTGACAACAAGCTGTTTTTTGGATTTAAAAGCACATTTAACTTGTGAGTACAGCTGAGGGCAGAGTGATTGTCCAGGGTGAGCCGCAGAGAGCTGAAGTCTAAGCTAGTGCAGCCAGACAGTGTGAAGTGAGAGCTGAACAAGGACTGGTCTGCAAGCATGTTGCACCACCTTTACATTGCTCAGTTTTTTTTTTTTTTTTTTTTTTTCTGTTTATTTTTGTGGAAACTGCAATATTTTTTTTTTTTTTCTCAGAATTCTTTGATGAATAAAAAATTCAAAACTGCAAAAAGCATTTATTTGAAATAGAAATAACTTTATTTTGTAACATTATAAGTCTTTACTGTCACTTGTGAACGATTTAATGCATCCTTGCAGAATACAATATTATTAATATCCTTAAAAGATGAAATTTGACCCCAAAATTGAACCTGCAGTACCTGCATGAGCACCACAGCTCATGTGCTAACCATTGCACCACATTTCCAGCTGACTTTCTTTTTTTCCACATCTTGCTTTGGAAATGCTACAGACAGAGTGCAGATAGTCAAGCATGCCGGTATGGTTCCCAAATGCTTATATCCCTAACCGATCTTTCTTGCCAGCGTATCGTGGCGCTTATCTGATGGCCACCCCTGTAACGCGGTTCCCCCGATCGTGCTCATCCCTCACCGCATGGTCCTATCACAGAGCACATCTGCCTCCACCTCTGTTTCACTGTCACAGCTGAGATAAACACACAGCTTATCAGCTTTCCGCGCCGCAGATATGACCTTTAAGAGAAAAGGGTGAGTGATCCATTGAGAGGACTGATAGAGGACGACCACTTCATCAGGGAAAAAGAGAGACAAAGAGAGAAGGGGAGGAGGAAATATGCTTGTGAGAAGGGCACTAGATTGAGAAACAAGTGCAAGCTGAGATTGTTTAGAGAGGGAGCTGGAGATGCAAGAGACAGGTGTGGAGAGAGATCAGCAACACTTTAAGGAGGAGACGGGCCACTTGTAGAGAAATTAATGGGGGAAATTGCAATACAACTGGTGTGATGAGATGTATCGGCCATAAAAATAAGGTGTCTGTGTTATTTGGCAAGGAATCCGTTTTCTTGATGCTAAAAATGATAGGAATAGTCCAGGTCCAATACAAGTTCAGCTCAGTCTACAGCACTTGAAATAAAATAAAATTATCACAAAAAATAAAATACTTCAATTTACAGCAAATACAGCAAAAATCTGAGACACTTAGAATGGAAGTGAATAGAGTCAGTTCTTAAATGTCAAAGTACTGTTTTAACAGACTAGCCACAAGATGAAAACAATATGATAAAGTAATAGTTTCATAATGTTTTTAGTGTGGAAAAACAGTTAGCACCCTTTTCTTTGTAAGTTACATCTAGTAACTTTGCTGCTATGTATAAAATGTCATAAATGCTAAAATGGTGAGAGAGTTGTGTTAAGTTGTGTTTTAATGTCACTCCCTTCTAATGAACAGGTTTGACTACTTTAGTAATTTCCATGAGTACAAATTTAATGTTTAAGCATATAATGATATTCTAGGGAATTGTGTGCTTCTAATTTTAAAGCAACAGTTTGGACAGGACCCTTTTCTATTCTAACATGACAATGCCTCTGTGTATAAGGCAAGGTTCAAAAAGAAATGATTGATTTAGTCAGTGTGGAAGAACTTGATTGGTCTGCAGAAAGCCAAGTCCTAATCCAAGCTGAGCACCTCTGGTGTGACTTTAAATGCAGACCTTGAACCAAAAACTCATCACCAAACACCAATGACTTGTACATATGGGTGCAGTCATTTTAGACACTTCCAAAACTGTTGCAACAGAGATGGAAATACAATTTTTAAATACATGAATTATGTTTCCATCTTTGTTGCCACAGTTTTGGAAGTGCCTTTTTCTGTTCTAAAGAAGTGGGTGTCCCAATACGTTTGTCCATATAGTGTATGTACAAGTCATTGGTGTTTGGTGATGAGTTTTTGGCTCAAGATCTGCATTTAAAGTCACACCAGAGGTGTTCAGCTTGGATTAGGACTTGGCTTTCTGCAGACCAGTCAAGTTCTTCCACACTGACTAAATCAATAATTTCTTTTTGAACCTTGCCTTATACACAGAGACATTGTCATGTTAGAATAGAAAAGGGTCCTGTCCAAACTGTTGCTTTAAAATTAGAAGCACACAATTCCCTAGAATATCATTATATGCTTAAACATTAAGATTTGTACTCATGGAAATTACTAAAGTAGTCAAACGTGTTCATTAGAAGGGGTGACCCAATACTTTTGACAATATAGTGTATGTGCTTTTTATAAAATCATAAGCTTTACATTCTATTGACATTTTACATTTTTATTCATTTAGTATACAATTTTATCGACAGTAACAAAAGTGTAGCCACAAGATGAAAACAATGTCATTGTACCTGTTTCACTGTAATCTCAATTAGTAATTTAATCTAGGCTACTCAGTTTGGTATTCTTACTACTTTTTTGATTACTTTTAGATTACTTTTTTTTTGTCAAATTTACAGTCAAATTATTCAGACACCAGATATCATTTTTGATATATTTTTACTAGTGGGTGAAGGACACTATAGTTCATTTATGTAAGTGAGGATAGCAAAATAAAGTAAACTGTGACATATTATACCTAACGATTCTTCATACAGTGGACTACCAGTAAAATTGATAAAAAATTTGGGACCAAAAATTTGATTTGACACATTGACCTGACCATGTTTTGTTACATACCTTTTTATCGAATTTATCTGACATTATCAAGATGAATCTCTATTGATTTGAATTTCTCTATTGATTGTAAAACACATTCAGCTGTAGATGCACAAATATGTATGTGTGTATGTGTGTGTGTGTACATTGTGGGGACTTTCCATAGACTTCTTTTACTTTTATACTGACCAAACAATATTTTCTATCCCCTAACCCTAAACCTACCCCTTACCTGTTTGCATTGTTACACTTTCAGATAAACATTATTTACTATTTTTACTGTAATATTTTTTTCTCCTCGTGGAGACTGCAGGCTGGTCCACACAATGTCAAAAAAAATCAGGTTTTACTATCCTTGTGGGTACATTTGTTTCCCACAATGTAAAATAATCAAGTACACACACACACACACACACACACACACTGACTGTATACATGAATTATCCTGAATTATAGATCGTGCCTTTCATTTACATTTGGAAGAGAATTTCATTTCAGTTTATCTACATATTTGCTGCACTTGCATCATAGGAGAAAAAAATGTAAGAAGTTTGAATCCATCTCCACAGACCTCTTCCTTTGTAACTGGTGATGTTCTTCTGGACCACCATGTCAACAATGATCCTGTTCCATTCAAAATGGAATTTTTGCTAACACACTATAACCGATTCATTTGGCCCAATTTTCCAAACCATTCATACAGTTCTCGAAACAAAGACACATTTCTCAAAACTTTTAACACATTTCACCTGTTTGCACACACGTTCCAATCTGCTCAGTGTTTACTGCAAAACTCTACACAAAAACGTCATCATTTTGCAGAGGTTTAACCATGTTCTCATTCAGAAAACACAAACACACAATATAATTAACTCAAGCATCAAAAAATGAACTCAAACAGCACACATTTATCCATGTGTGAACATTCAGTAGCAAAATTGATGACACAGCAGTCAGAATCTCAGGATGATATGAACAAGAGCACAGGTGATTATGTGTTTTGGAAAATGAATCCTAGTAGTGGGAGACAAAGAGGAATAGGAGGGGGAAATAAAAATGAAGGGGATGAGGTCAAAGGTCATTTGTTCCTGATGAAATATAAAGCACTATATTTGACCATGTTCTTCTGCATGGACTGACCATGAGGGAAGTTGGACTACAGGCTCATCTACAAGGTTTCAATACTACTGACACATACAACATAATTACAGTACATAGCAGCAGTACTTCAGATGAAAGAACTTTCACTTTTCTATGTACAGTACTGTAAATACTGGAGCATACGTTGTACACCCTCAAACTCATTACTGTTTACGTAATTGATTTGTAGCCAAGTATTCCTTTCATGTACTCTATTTTCGCAGAACTGAGAGATGACTATCTAGGGGAGGCAGAGAAGTCTTTTGTCAGATGACTAAGAAACTGCTATAACAAATAAGGATACTACCAATACTGTAATGCAATTTCACAGAGGATGCTGAATGAATTAATGAATTACAGTTTTTTACAATCATTTTTGCACTAATAACAGAACCTTCATGTCATTTTTCAAAACTCTAGACACAAAACTCAAAACAGTCATTATTTGTAACACAGGCTGTCCAATGGTCAAAACTTTGCATATTGCGTTCATATCTTTAAAGAAGCCTTGCATTTGCAGAAGCATTGGTTCAAAATACTCATTTATTATGAAATATCATAGGAACATTATTTTAGATCACCCACACACAAGATACCCATAGTTTCACTGTTTAGTTGTTAGTACAATCATTAAATATAGCTGTTCAAAACACATGATGCAGCTTTCATTATGGTTCTACACATTTGTATATCATTGTAATAGACTAGAGAGAAAAGTACACTGGAGTCATTAAACATTTGAAAATTATTGATGAAGTAATCAACTCACAAAAAGTTAAAAAAAAAATAAATAAATAAGAAAAAATTAGATTAGAAAAGTCACAGTTCCTCACTGCTCTTCTATGTTTTTGTCAACCCTGTCTTGTGGGTTTGGCCACATGCAGGTTCTCATCCACATCATAATGGATGTTTTCATTAGTTAAACATCTTGGAAAAAAAATCTTCCTGCATGGCAAATACAGGCCTGACATTGGTCTCCTGTGATGTCACTGCACACATCATTCATGGCCTGGAGAAGAGGGACTTGTTTGTGAAGGGGTGTATTGTGAACCTTCCACCTCCATGAGGAGAAAAACTCCTCAGTCGGGTTACAGTAAGGAAAGGAGAGTATGGGGGTAAATACAAGGTGATAAACTGTGGATGGGCCTGAAACCATGATTGCACTCAGTGCTGTTGCTAGGAATTATGGGTCCATTGCACTGATTTTGTTATGAAGCCCCTCAAATTCACATTCAGTGGGGGGTGGTCAGGCCCCCAACAAACATCGTACTGGGCCGCCCTAAACCGCTCTCAACCTCTCCTCCATGTCATGGCCAGGTTAAAACCTGCCTTATCCAAAAATATGAATGGTTTTCATCAGCTTCCAGCTGTTCATCATTTTCCATAAAAAAAAAACAAAAAAAAAAAACTATGCTTCAAGAGTAATGCAACAGTTATGTAACATTTTGAGCAGTTGTATCAATTGATAGTTAGATCATTGTAATGAAATGAATAAACACTCAATTCAGATGTAATGAGTGAGTTGCATTTTGAAACAGTAATACTTTGAAGTTAAGTTGTGTCATTTTGAACCGGTGATTTTAATTCAATGAACAAAAGATCTTTGGCTCACGTGTATTGTATCCAAGCATTTGGAAAAAGTGTTAAGTGTTTTGAAAAATGTGCATTTTGATCATCGGTTGTGAATATTGTGTCTAGAGTTTTGAAAAATGACGTGAAGGTTCTGTTATTAGTGCAAAAATGATTGTAAAAAACTGTAATTCATTTATTCATTATTTATTTATTTCTGTAAAGTAACTGACAGTATATTCCATTGTGTGTTTACTGTTCAGCTGTTTGGTCTTTGAACTTTTCTCTAGTGCTTTTCATCCACTGTAAGATCTCTTTACAGTAGTGTAATGAAAGTAAACTTTTCTTAAAGTTTATTGCTGAATTTTACTTTTTCTGCACTTCTCTATATATGTTGTATACTGTAACAGACATTGACTAGCAAAAGGATTCCTGTTTCCCAAAAGGAGGTCCTTGTAACAGTGTTTTGAATTGATCTCACTAGTGTTCTCTAGGCAGTGGAATAGTCTATGTATTTGGCAGGTTTGTGCATCATCTGAGGCCAAAGTTTGATTCTGACTGAAGATAATATGCTTTTGACTAGAATATTTGGTTTTGACCTGGATGTTTGAGGTTTGTGCAAGTTTATGTATAGTTTTGAGATTGTGTTTATAGTTGTGAGAAAATGGTGAATTGTTTCATGAATTGTGTGTTAGCAATCGAGAAAAACTGTATTACTCTAAAGCAATTGTGATAAATGTGTAAACGATTAGGAAAACTGCATTTCCTGTGTTGAGTATATGATTAACCGAATAGTTATCAGTTTAGGGCCAATCGAAAATATACCATGTTCATTTGATCGAATGACAGATTACAGAGTTTTCTTTGTTGTGTTTGGACAAATGGTACATAAATGTTTGTGATTTGTGTAAAACATTTTTTTCAGATTTGTTAAAGTATTGGTTGGTTGTATTAACTATTGTGAAAACATTTGAGAGTTTTGCGCACATTGTTTTAAGAAAATTATTTGCATGATTTGTAATTTGTATGAAATGAATGAAAACGTACAGTCTGTTTAGGACAATTACAAAGTATTCAGATCACCGTGTTAACTGTTTTGAGAACAGTGAGATATTTGGAGACGTGTCAAATCGATTGAGAAAAACTGTAAACCATGTTTTCCCAAACTGGGCTTAATGTAAGAACTTCAGTGGGTTTGTGTGTTGATAAAAAGCTGATAAATGTATTTACATTTATTGATTAATGTATGTACATTGATTAATGTATGTACATTTATTTACACAACTTTTACGTGGCCATTCCGTACAGTAGGATGACCATTATGAACAGTAAAATTAGGATTTTTAGAAAGGAAAATTTAAAAGAGAAAAAGAAGAATTAGGGAGAATCAATAAATTAAGAATGATTTACTGCCATTGTGTGAATAATATGTAATCATGTAATTCATAAAAAGTAACTGTAATCTGATTATGAGCATTATAAAATGTAATATACTCTAATTACAAGTACTTGATTTTTGGAAGCTGATTACATAATCCAGATCACATGTAATCAGTTACCCAGCTCTTTAAAATTTTAAATAAAAAATAACTTTGAACGCCACAAATGCATTATGCTACACATTCTGTTGATTTAAGCTTAACTTGTATTGACATCTCTTTAACATTCTACATGAGAAAGTGCTTGTAGTTAAATTGCAGCAGTGTGTAATGTATCATATCATGATTAAGATGAATGATTATTAATGCAGTCAGTCCAGAATGACGCTGATTTTTTAATTATATATCTGCATCAGGCAGAGACCAATCATATAGAACAGTAAAGTTGATTACAGTAACATTAACATCGTCCCTGCACTTTGACTCACAGGAGACGAATCATGTGAGACAAGCCACTCTCATTTGCATAAAGTTACACTTTAAACTTTGTCATGTTGCCAACACCCCGTCGCTCTCATTGAAAATGAATTATTTCCAGTTGCGAGGCTTCATTGCTAAAGGCAACAACTGGAGGCTGGTCACGCAAACTGCAGCTAAAAAAGCTCCTTGTCCCGATTTACGCCACCAGTGACTTTGCCACTGCATGTCTCTACTCTCTGTACATTCATGATTGTAAAAGTGAGATATCATTTAACTTGACTAGGAATTAGTTTTCTTGTCACTAAAAAATAACATTCTGCTTTTGAAGAGTGCTGTTATATGAACTACAGCAGTGCTAGTGCATTAAATCAATAACCAGATGAGCAATCTATGAAAATACAATTTAAACTCACTCATGCTGCCAAAAAATATCAAAATGTCATTTGATTTTGACAAATGATCAGTTTTCTTGTCTCTAATAATAAACATTATGCAAAGGAAACTCTTTTAATATGAACTGCATCATTGCTCATTGCATCCTCAAGAACCATCAATGTACAGTATGAATCAAACTCACTCAGACTCATATGCATGATTTTATTATATCCATGTATACTACTATGCAAATATCTTAGGCCATTAGTATTTTCAGAAAATACTTTGCATCATTAGGAAATATTAGTTTACATTTCTAAATAATACTTTTGCCATTAATTATGATAATCCAGTGAGATTTTTGTATGCACAAGGAGTCTGACAACAGCCAATGCTCCACACAGAGATCTGATCTCATCATCATCCAGTCTGTCTGGAATTACATGAAGAAACAGAAAAAAACTGAGGCAGACTAAATCTAGAAAAACTCTGGCAACATCTCCAAGGCACTTGAAGAAACCTACCTGCAAAGCTACCTGAAAAACTATGTGCAAGTGTACTAAGGACAAAAACTGTTTTAAACGCAAAGGGTGGTCACATCCTTTTTGAAAAGCATCCTCACTTCACAGTATTTTTACACAAGTGCCTAAAACTTTTCACAGTACTGTAGCTTTGCTTTTGCACAGTTTTTGCAGACAAATCTCATAAAACAGTGAAATCGCTGCAGAAATTCTGTCTTGTTCTTCCTGCACTTGAGATGGGTGACATTTCAATGTTTGATTTACGAATTGTAATCAGTTCATAATCTGATTTAAGGCACTTTTCACAATCGGGTACAAAAAAGACCTAACTTTTTTTCTTAAAAAAAACGTTTTTGAACAAATGACCAACAAACAAATAAATAACCTTATTTAAGCTAATTTCAGATAGCACTTAGTAGGAGTCAGCCAGATGGGGGCCAGATGTTGGTTAGTAGTTGCTTTTTTTTTCTTCCATAAATTAATGATAAAACTTACTTGCTCAAGTTATTGTAATTGCCATACCAAAAAAAAAAAAAAAAAAAAAAAAAAAATTATATATTACTTTACAAAGTGTACATTGTTTCAGAGCAGCTTTATCAAAAATAGTGCTGTACTAATTACTGGTCATCATGTAGCAACTGTGTGTTGAATGATTGAGCTTTCCAAATTTAATTTTGGATAAACTTAAAGTTGTTGTTATTATTATTTTTGAGGAAAGGTCAAAATCAAAACTAATTTATTTTCATGATAGGGTAGTTTAAGTTGGTTAACGGTTTTTCTAGTGCTTCTCACAAGAAGAAAAATGTTAGATTTGTGCCTCCTTGTACCCTTTTTGTGGAAATTGCCTCAAGCTACATACATGAAACTTTTGTAATTGGTGATTTGACAAGTGATATTGATACGTAACTTGGCAAAGAGTTTTGGAAGATTTAGTTGTTTTAGCCAAAGGAGCTGTACTTGTGTGACTCGAAATAGCTGCCCAGTAGCACTAGCAAGATGGTGGCAGATTGGACTGACTTGTATTAAAAATGACGTTAGGAAGAAACAGGGGCTCAGAAGAAGCCTGGCTCAAGCCTCGTCTCTTTCTCATCAAACTCAATTCTCTAACGTGGCACTTGAGCTTTGTCTGAGCAGTAAAGAGCAGAGGTAGTAAATAATGCATATGCCTTTTTTATTTATTTATTTTTGCACAGAGGCATTCACACGCTCAGCCTCGACACAGCCTCTCTGAAAGTGCCCTTATTACAAATGTGAGAATTTCTGTCCTTGTTTTTTTGGGGTTTAGTCAGAAACACGTCCCATCTCAAAGACGAAAACAATCCCATGAGATGAGGCTGTGCTCTAAACGAGGAAAAAAGAAAGCAACATAGCTACTCAACTTGCTGTTTTTTGCACTTGTTTTGGTCTGAAACAGAGCTCTGTTCCTCTCTTTGCCCCCACAGGACTCTTTTCACATTGTACTTTTTCACTCAAACCAGGGTACTTTGCATCATCAGTGTGAGTACCACCGCGAGTACTAGCGACAGCTGTTTACCAAAGTAGCTAGATCACGACTCAGGAGGAGAAGACGCCATTTTCACTCTGTTATTGAAGTATTTGTCCCTGTGGATTTGCAACCAGAAGTTTGGACAGAACAACATTTGCAGATGCATTGCATAAGATGTGAAGAATATGAGCTGCTCTCAGAAGGTAATTTATTTGGAGATGAAGAGCTATGAGAAATGCATTATACTATAATAAGTATGACTGGGAGCGTGCAAAGATGCAAACTGTATGTGATCAGCAGCGGTTCACTTCCATGAGGTTGGCTAGATTGCTTTCATACTTCAATCCGCAGCAGAGTTTGGCATTTTCTTACAGTTTTTCTCGATTGCTAAAACACTATAACCAGGCTTTTAAACTAAAATTTCAAAACCATAACGCCATTTTTCAAAAAGCACACCCATTTTACTGAACTATAAACACTATTCCCTGCTTTGACACATGAGTCAGATTTGGTGAACTGTTACTGCAAAACTCTACACACAAATCCCTACATTTCTCAGTGCTTACACCATGTGGTCATTTAGAAAGCACTAGCATTAAATATTGTTCACTCAAGTCTGCACAGTTTGAGCTCAATTAGCACACAATTACCCAAGTGGAAACACTAGGAGTCAAAATTAATCACACATCAATCAAAACCTTCGATGGATAGATAAAAGGGCCAAAATCAGCTTATAGTTTTTTCAGTGGCTTTGGTGCATTTCTCAGATCAGAAATGAAATTCTCAAAACTACTTTGTTCAAACTCCACATCATCTACTCACTTGTGGACATTATAAAAAAAGTTTTTCATTCCTTTGAACAAGTTGTGATTGCTTTGGTACATTCATGCAACTGATTATGTACATTTGTCTGTGGTTTCCTACATTATCAGTTACTCTTGTCATGTTGCTCAAAATGTATTATACAGTTCTCTGTGCTATAGTCTTACCCCTCAAAACCTCAAGTCATTGGTTCATCGTAGAAGTCATTACGGTAAATGCAAAATGGTTGATCTAGTTGTCATAAACTGTCAAGCATATTTTCTACACATTTCTATTAGACTTTTTATAAATTTTGCCATGAACTGTGCAAGTGAATCTTGACTTTCACTAATGAAGAGAATATAGATCAACCAATGACAAACCAGTTCTCTGAAATAGCTCAAAGGTACATCTCATGAACCTTCAACTGGAAAGCATATACTGTATAGACAGAGGACAACACAAGAATTACAAATTCTGACAGTGGACTTTCTCATTTTTATTTTCGCCTTTGTGCACATATTTCTTTTTCATTTATATTTCACAATGACGTTGTAATGTGTGTGTTTTGTTGTTGTTGTTGTTGTTGTTGGTGGTTTTTTCTTGGTCAGACCACTAGTAAAAGTGTAACTGTGAATCATATCCAGTCTTTTTCAATCAATATCCCACATACAGTAATGTGTACATTTGTACTTTTGAAATGGATATATGGCATGCATAAGAAGTGCAGCCTTCTGCATTTCAGTACAGTAACTGTCATCCAAACTGTTGGCATAGTTTACATCAGGTAATACTAACAGAGTGCAGTGTTATATTGACAACATGACTAAGCATTTTGCCTTGTCTTGTGAACAATGACACAAGGACATTAGGCATGCAAGAGGATTTTAACCCCGCTGCCTGGCCAGGGCCAGTATAGCCTGTGATGTTGAAGAGGTTCTTTGGCCTGTTCCAGACCAAAGACGGGATACTGGGGCAGAATAATAATTTTTGTTGTTGTTTGCTGTTTTGTACTGTACTCTACAGTACATTAAATTGCAGAATAAAAGGTTTGGGGAGTACCACACTTATTACAGGTTTTTGTAGTATTGCTTTGAATTTATCTCATCAGTGTGTAAAACTATGTTGTAGTGTGTGTGTTTTTGACTGTTTGTGTGTCACGTCTGAGAGCAAAGTTTGGTTTTTCAGCAAGATTCAGTTGTTTTGAGTGAAGAGCCTCATTTTGACCTGAATATAGCAAGTTTGGGGAATTGAGTTAGAAGTTATGGATTTGTGTTTAGAGTTTCGCAAAAAAAAAAGCATAATTTCAAGAAATGTGTTTAAGCAATCGAGAAAAACTGTAATCAGTACTTTGTCTTGTTTTCCAGTCTGAAGATCCTTAAACAATATACATTTACATAAGAAGCAAAACCATGCAATTTTGTGAGAACTTGTTTTTAAAGAATGCATCTTGAATTAAGTTAGTAGCCTATTAGTTTTCCTATTTATGTGACAAATTGTTTTCTTGTTTCAAGCGTAACCCTCGCTAACTTTTTCATTGATTTATGCCTTAAACAAGCAATAATGTTTGATGGTTGCCTTTGAAAAATTCATGAAAACAACCCCAAATATTGATTAGATCCTGATTACATCCCGAAATGATGTAGGTGAAAATGGCAAATTCTTGTACACTACCATTCGAAAGTTTGGCATCAGATTTTTGAGCTTTTTAATTTTTTTTTTTTGCAATGAATTAATACTTTTAATCAGCAAGGAGACATTATATTGACCAAAAATGGCATTAATGTCAAAAAAGATTACAAAAGATTGTTACAAACAATTTCTATTTCAAATAAACGCTATTTTTTTGTGACACTGAAGACTTGAGTAATGATGCTTAAAAATCCAGCTTCGCATCACGGGAATAAATTACATTTTCAAATATATTCAAATAGAAAACAGATGATTTCACAATTGTACTGATTTTAGTGTTTTTATGATTAAATAAATGCAGCTTTGGTGAGCATGAGAAACTTCTTTCAAAAAAACTTTTAAAATTTTGACACCAGACTTTTGAAGATTAGTGTATAACGTCACGGTTACGTATGTAACCCTCGTTCCCTGAAGGAGGGAATGGAGACGTTACGTCATAGTGACTGACATAAATGGGATCTCGTCAGAGAGCCCAATCACCTTCGAGTGTTAACAAAACAAGCCAATGACAGTTGGCGTGCGTGCTTTTCATCGCGCACCCCGCCCCGCAGCGTGGGCATAAAAGGAGAGCGCATGCAGACGCACATAAGTTTTTCGCTGAGGAACAGAGACGGTGTGCCTTAGCCGTACAGCGGTGGTACAGCAACTGTGGCGATGGGACGTAACGTCTCCGTACCCTCCTTCAGGGAACGAGGGTTACATACATAACCAAGACGTTCCCTTTCAGTCAGTCACGTTCGATGTTACGTCATAGTGACTGACGTAAATGGGATCCCTATGAAAACGTCACTATTGCTGACCCCCTCCAGTGCCCTGCGGAAGCCGGCAAGACCCCCACACCAGTTGGGACGGAAGATAGGACAGGGCTTAGGCAGAGATGACAGCCACTGCTGTTCCGTACAGTGGGTATGGATAACACTGGGAAAGCATACTCAAGTAGGAGAACGCTACGGAATCCACATCCTGCATAAAGGAGGTACCATGTGGAAATTACACATATGGACTGGCCAAGGGCAGTACTACATATGGAAGCCTCTGAGGTAGACTCAGCCAGCCTAGGGTGAGATCAATACACAGCAGAGATGGCAGAAGGTGTCTGCGAGGGAAAGACACGGGCTCACCGTGAGGGGAGCCGTACCGTGGAAGAATACACATGTGGAATCACCCGAAGGGGAATCACTACACATGGGCACCTAGCCCAGCACAAGAGCTGACCTTGGGCAAACACACGAGTGCTGGACCTGGCGTCTGGCGCTCCACCACGTCTGACCGCCGAGGGTGCGGGAGGAACTTCAACAGGGTTTGCCAAAGTGGAACTGAACTGAGAAGCAATATAAGCGCACGCATCCGGTATGTAGAGGGACATTGCGCAGCAAGCGTGATCGACACCGAGTGGGTCCGGTGTTACTGGCCACCTGAGGCAAGAACACAAGATTATAGAATCTCGCAAACGTGTTAGGCGTCACCCAGCCGGCAGCTCTACAGATGTCTGCTATCGAGGCGCCCCGTGCCAAGGCCCAAGAAGATGCCACGCCTCTCGTAGAGTGTGCTTTCACTCTGAGGGGGCATGGTAAATGTTGCGCTTGGTATGCCAAGGCTATAGCCTCCACTTTCCAGTGGGCAAGTCTTCGTTTGGAGACAGCCTTTCCCTTCTGCTGTCCACCAAAGCAGACGAAGAGCTGGTCTGAGGTCCTGAAGCTTTGCGTGCGGTCCACGTAAACACGCAAGGCGCAGATGTGACAGAGCAGAGCAAAGGCTGGGTCTGCCTCCTCCCGGGGCAGCGCTTGCAAGTTCACCACCTGATCCCTAAAGGGCGTGGTGGGAACTTTGGGCACACATCCAGGCCGGGGTCTCAGGACAATGTGAGAGTTACCTGGTCCGAATTCTAGGCACGAATCGTCGACCGAAAATGCCTGCAGGTCCCCTACCCTCTTGACCGAGGCCAATGCAGTGAGGAGCACTGTCTGTAACGACAGAAACTTAAGCTCTACTGATTGCAGACAGAGGTGGATAGAGTACCCAAAAACTGTACTCAAGTAAATGTAAAAGTACTTGAAGAAATATTTACTCAAGTAAAAGTAAAAGTAATAGTCTGAATAATTACTTGAGTAAGAGTAAAAAAGTATCGGATAAAAAAACTACTCAAGTAGTTAGTTACTAGTTACTTTGGATCATATACTGAAAATAGTCTATTTTTATTTAGATATATAAATTTTATCTAAATATCTCTCTCTCTCTCTCTATATATATATATATATATATATATATATACACACACACACACACACACACTGCCATTCAAAATACTTTTAATGTTTTTTTTTTTTTTTTTATGTAATTTATTTCAGTGATGCAAATCAGAATTTTTATCAGCCTGATTTATTATCAATGCTGTTCTTTTATAGCTTTCTATTCATAAAAGAATCCTGAACAAAATGTCACAGGTTCCAAAAAATATTAAGCAGCAAAACTGTTCCCTGTTGAAAAAAACAGCTTTTGCTGGTATGGTATGTTGGGATGCTGGTTTGAGCTGATTTAAGCTGGTCCTTTGCTGGTTTATGCTGATCCTTAGCTGGTTTAAGATGTACATGTGCATGACCAGCACATGACCAGCTTAAACCAGCTAAGAACCAGCATAAACCATCATCCCAGCTTCAAAACATACCTAACCAGCAGATGCTGTTTTTATTTCAACAACACTGATAATAAATCAATATATCTGAATGATTTCTGAGGGATCATATGACTCTGAAAACTGGAGTAACAGCTGTTAAAAATTCTGATTTGCATCACTGAATTGAATTAAATTATATTTTAAAGTATATTAATTATGTATTATAAATGTATATGTTTATAACCTCTGACATAAAACTGAAAACTCCTCACATGACCGCTACAGAATATCTGAACATAACGAAACAAATGCACATTGACGGATCTTCTTCCGTCTGTTCTGCAAAATGTAAACAAATGTAGCTTTTATTTCTGCAAGCGTAAATATTGTGAAAATATCAATATTAATTGTGTCTAGGCAAAGGCATTCCTCCTGGAACTAAAGCGGGTTTGGCGGGTGTTCATTTCATACTCTGTGATGGCTTATTTAATGAATAAATTATACATTGTATTTAATGTGTAAGGTACATGTACAACAAACTGGTAATGTCATAATAGTATCGTGTACTGTAACTGAATCTCTACCTGTGGAACCGACAGCACACGCGGTGTTCATCTAATAAAGATCTTTATAGCTAGAAAACCATAGCCTTTGCAGATTTGCTTTCAACTGACTGTAGATCCAAAGCCATGTCTTCAGCGCTCTTGATGTTACAGCTCTTCAGTGAGAACCGCTTCAGACGACTCAGCGCGTGCGGCAGAACTGAACGAATCATTCAAACTGATTCGCGAACCGATTCACTGGTTTGCCAACTGGTTTGATCAAGCCTTCGAACAGAATTGACTCAAAATAATGAATCATTTGCGAACGGGCATCGCTCATTGCCCAGAAAAAAGTAGACGGCGCGTTTGGAATAAATTGAAGGATTTTTAACTTGTATTACATTAAGGTAACGAGAGGAGCGTCGCCCACAGTAACGAAGTAAAAGTACAGTTTTTTTACTAAAAATGTACTTGAGTAAGAGTAAAAGTACCCATTTTTAAATATACTCTAAAAGTATTAGTTACCCAAAAAATTTACTCAAGTAAATGTAACGAAGTAAATGTAACTCGTTACTACCCACCTCTGATTGCAGAGGCTCAAAGGGCTCCTCCTTCAAGGCCATCAGGACCAAGGGGAGATCCCAAGAGGGTACCAGATGAGGGCGCGGAGGATTTTACTTCCTCGCCCCTCTGAGGAACCTGATGACCAAGTCGTGCTTCCCCACATACTTACCGTCTACTGCATCGTGATGTGTGGCAATAGCGGTAACATACACTTTGAGGGTGGAGGGAGACAGCCTTCTCTCCAACCCATCTTGCAGGAAAGCGAGCACGACCCTGACCGGGCATCTACGGGGGTCTTCCCGGCGGGAAGAACACCAATCGACGAACAGGTTCCACTTCTGCCTGTAAGCATGTCTTGTAGACAGGGCTCTGGCTGAAGTAATGGTGTTTACTACTGCTGGAGGTAGCGCACCTAGAACCTCTGCGTCCCGTCCAGGGACCACACGTGGAGATTCCACAAGTCTGGACGCAGGTGCCAGAGGGTGCCCCCTCTCTGAGAAAGGAGATCCCTCCTCAGAGTAATTTGCCAAGGAGGGGCTGTCGTGAGGAGCATCAATTCGGGGAACCAAGTCCGATTGGGCCAGTATGGCGCCACCAAGAGGACGTGCTCCTCGTCTTTCCTGACCTTGCACAGTGTCTGTGCGAGAAGGCTCACTGGGGGAAACGCGTATTTGCGTAGGCGCCAAGGCCAGCTGTATGCCAGCGCGTCCGTGCCGAGGGTCCCCTTCGACAGGGAGTAAAACAGCTGGCAGTGGGACGTGTCCGGGGAGGCAAATAGGCCTATGTGAGTGTCCCCGAAGTGTCTCCAAATCAGCTGGACTGTCACCATTCTTCCGGAAGGGCGGGCTGATGTGAGAGCTCGTCGGCTGCACGATTGAGCTAGCCTGGGACATGAACGACGCGAAGCGACCTCAGATGCTTCTGACTCCAAAGGAGGAGATGGCGGGCGAGTTGCAACATGCGACGGGAGCGTAGACCGCCTTTGTGGTTGATGTACGCAATGGCCGCAGTGTTGTCCGTATGGACCAGTACATGCTTGTCGTGTAGCAGCGATTTGAAGCGGCGCAGAGCAAGCCATACTGCTAGCAACTCGAGGCAGTTGATATGCCACTGCTGTCGGGGCCCTGTCCAGAGCCCCGTAGCTGCATACCCGTTGCACATGGCACCCCAGCCCATGGCAGAGGCATCTGTTGATACAACAACATGCCTGGACACTTGCACTAGGGGAAGAAAAGCAAGATCTGACCACGGGCTGAAGGTCTGACGGCAGGACGGGGTGACTAAGACCCGGTACGTGCCGCGTTGCCATGCCCATCTCGGGACGTCGTCCTGAAGCCAACGCTGAAGCGATCTCATATGAAGCAATCCGAATGGCGTGACAGCAGTTGCGGATGCCATATGCCCCAGGAGCCTCTGAAACTGTTTCAGTGGAACCGCCCTCTTGCGCTGGAAAGACTCCAGGCAGTTCAGCATCGACTGAGCACGCTCTACTGAGAGACGTGCTGTGAGGTTGACCGAGTCCAACTCCATGCCAAGAAAAGACATCCTCTGCACAGGGGAGAGTTTGCTCTTTTCACAGTTGACCCAAAGCCCCAACTGGCTGAGGTGGCTGAGCACCATGTCCCTGTGTTCGCACAACTGCGCTCGAGACTGGGCAAGTATGAGCCAGTCATCAAGGTAGTTGAGAATGCGAATGCCTGCTTCCCTTAATGGAACAAGGGCTGCCTCCATGGCCTTGGTGAAGACACAAGGCGACAGGGACAGCCCGAAGGGGAGGAGCTTGTACTGATATGCTCGCTCTTTGAACGCAAAGCGGAGAAACGGTCTGTGTCAAGGGAGGATCGTGACATGAAAGTACGCGTCGATCGCTGCAAACCAATCGAAAGGACGGATGTATTGAAAGATGCGTCTCTGCATCAACATCCTGAACGGGAGCTTGTGAAGGGCCCGGTTCAGAACGCGCAGGTCCAAGATTGGCCGTAACCCACTGCCTTTCTTGGGTACGATGAAGTAAGCGCTGTAAAACCCTAACCTCATCTCGGCTGGAGGGACCGGATGTATCACATCCTTCGCCAGGAGGACCGCGATCTCTGCACGCAAGACAGGAGCATCTTTGTCCAGCACAGAGGTGAACTGAATGCCCCTGAACTTGGGAGGGCGCCGGGCGAACTGAATCGCATAGCCGAGTCTGATGGTTCTCGTGAGCAAGCGAGACGGTCTGGGGAGCGCTAGCCAGGCCCCCAGCGACCGAACAAGAGGGACTAGGGGAACCACCGACATACCCGCAGTGGGGCAGCGAAGTGGAACACAGGGACCCGACCCGGAAGGCAGTGCATCCCAGAGTGGGGTCTGAGTGCGTGGTGCAACACTTACCTGGCTCCATGGCTGGGTAGGGGGCACGTGAGAAAGCATTGCGTCCTCGAACTGGACCCTTCTGCCCACTGGCGAAAGGAGAGGGGGGCGGGAGTGTGGAGACTGTGTCTCGCGCACTGCCATCCTCGCCCTCTTGGGACCTGGAGAGAAAGGAAACTGCTCTTTTTTTGAGGTTTTCCTTTTTGTTCGGAACGGAACAAAAAGGAAACCAAGGATTCTCCACCCGGCCCTCCTCCGGGGTAAGGAGTGGTGTGGTCACCATCTCCTCAAGAGCAGGATCCAAGGACTCCGGGTCGCCCGTCTCAGGGACGCCGGCTGCCCTGGCACTTTACGGGCTTGGTAGGGGCGGTGACGGGCACTCCGCTTTCCTGCGGCCAGCTCCACGCTGCGGCCATTGTGAAGGCTGCTGCTGAGGCCAAGCTAGAGCGGAGGTGGAGGCAGCAGGAGGGCGCTCTCATCGACGAGCAGACGGAGGGACTGCAACTGGCGGTGGGGCAGCAGGAGGGCGCTCTCATCGACGAGCAGACGGAGGGACTGCAACTGGCGGTGGGGTGGAGACAGCAGCGGACCGCTGGGGCAAGATATGACAGAACGCCTCCGTCTGCTTCTTTGCAGCGGAGAACTGTTGGGGAAAGCCAGGCAGTTCAGCATCGACTGAGCACAACTGAGCACGCTCTACTGAGAGACGTGCTGTGAGGTTGACCGAGTCCAACTCCATGCCGAGATCCTCTGCACAAGAGAGAGTTTGCTCTTTTCCCAGTTGACCCAAAGCCCCAATTGGCTGAGGGGAAGCCCTCCACCGCTTCGCCGAATAGGCCGGCCTGGGAGATCGCGGAGTCTAAGAAGCGATGCTTGTCAGCCTCCCTCATATCCACCAAGGTCAGCCATAGGTGGCGCTCCTGGACCACCAATGTGGACATCGTCTGACCCAGGGCCCGCGCCGTGACTTCCGTCGCCCTTAGGGCGAGGTCCATCACTGTGTGCAGTTCCTGCTTCACACCTGGGTCAGCACCACCTTTGTGCAACTGCTTTAACGCCTTGGCCTGGTGGACTTGCAGGAGGGCCATGGCGTGCAGGGCGAAAGTGGCCTGTCCAGCAGCACTGTAAGCCTTGGTGTGGATTACCCCTCCAGGTGGCGGCGCTCTGCGGGCAGAGTTGCATGGCAATAGCGTGCTCGACTGGGGGGATCTCCACATACCCTTGGGCCGCCCCACCGTCGAGGGTGGTGAGGACGGAGGAGGCGCCAGGCCTATTTCGGGCAGAAAAAGGGGGGGAAGTCGTGGCCTAATGGTTAGGGAGTTGGGCTTGTAACCTGAAGGTTGCCGGTTCGATTCTCGCACCGGCAGGTATTGAAGGTGGGGATTGTGAATGAACAGCACTCTCTCTGCCTTCGATACCATGACTGAGGTGCCCTTGAGCAAGGCATCGAACCCCTAATTGCTCCCCGGGCGCTGGAGCAATGGCTGCCCACTGCTCCGGGTGTGTGTTCACGGTGTGTGTGTGTGCGTTTGTTCACTGTTAACTGCTGTGTGTGTGCACTTGGATGGGTTAAATGCAGAGCACCAATTTCGAGTATGGGTCACCATACTTGACAATACGTCACGACTTTCACTTTCACTTTCACTTTCAAAAAGGTGCCCTCCAAGACCTAGTCACCTCCTCATGCACTTCCGGGAAGAATGGAACTGGAGGTGGCTGCCGGCGATCGGCCTGCGCCCCCAGGAACCAATCGTCCAGCCTCGAGGCCCAGATCCAGCTCTGGATCTGACTCGGGCAACGCTACTCTTCCTGACGGAGGCAGCGCAGCCGAATCGTCATCTCCAGAGCCTAGCTCGCCCTCCATTGCAGCGATCGACATCCTGTCATCTGCTGGTGCTCCAAACGAGGATCTAGCGAGCTCGTCCGGAAACACCAGATGGTGCGATGTTCTGGAGGAATGAGAGGCCCGCAGAGACGTACTCAATGGGGAAGCTCTCACCGTGATCCTCAGATCACCCTGACCATGAGCCGAAGTAGCCCTCTGAGAGATGAGGAACTAGAATGGGGCATGGGGAGGGGGATACCCCCTCATTTGACAAGGAGGTATGTGGACCGCAACATCGCGATGGTCATGTTCTCGCAATGAGAACATGACTCATCCATGAGCGCTGCTTCAGCGTGCTGATAGCCCAAGCACGAGACACAGCAATTGTGACCGTCAGATGAAGCTAGGAAACGACCACATCCAGACACACGAGCGGGAAGCCATCTTTAAAAAGATGCCCGTCGCTTGTGGCGCTCTTTTAGATTTGCTCTTTTAGAAAATAAAGTGTTGTAGCACCCAGGAGGGGTCGCTGTGCGACCGCAGTTTGATGAGCTGCAGCACGCCATCCAAACCGGAAGAAGCAGCAACACTGGATCGGCAACCCCCGCTGACGCGCCATAACACACTCGCTGTCTGTAGACACTCTCTTCGATGATTGCACAAGCAGGAAGGCTCGGCTCCGAAGTGAAAAGCTGATGTGGGTCTGCACACGCTCTCCTTTTATACCCGCACTGCGAGGCGAGGTGCGCGATGCAAAGCACGCACGCTAGCTGTCATTGGCTTGTTTTGTTAACTCTCAAAGGTGATTGGGCTCTCTGGCGAGATCCCATTTGCGTCAGTCACTATGACGTAACGTCGAACGTGAAAGGGAACTACAGTTTGCATTTTTTAAGCTTGGCATACACCATCTGAATGATAGAGATGCCAGACTGAGTCAAATAGAAAAGTTTTCTTCCCAGGATTTCTTAACTCCAAGTGTGATTTATGGAATGGTTGCGAGGCCTGTTAAAGGGATAAGAGAAGGAGGGTGGGGGCGGCTCGTCCATGTTCCTATGTCGACCCAGGCCAGCTTGAAGCTTTGCCTTGTAATTGCTGGCTTACAGCATGGACAGCAGAAACATCAGAGCAGAGACAGATGGTTGTGCCTCTCACATCCCTCTCTGGAAGGCATTCAGCGTGCAGGCTGATTGAATTCAAGTGTTGGGACTCTAAGCCTGCCTGCTGCCTCCATGCCATATTCCAGCAGAGGAAGGAGGGTATTTTCACATGGCCATTTGTTTCTCCCTTCCTCTCACTGTTCCCCTCATTCTCCCTCACGTCTCGCTGTCCATCATATAGCTTTTGTGCTCTTTATCCTTATTTCCACCCTTTCTTCCCTCTCTACATTCATTCTGTCCTGTCATCTTGTCCTATCATTGATAATTGTGAGTCGTTCAACAAATGATTCCCATCCTACTTCCTATATATATATAATTCCAAAGGTTAAGAACTTGTAATTAGATTGCATTACATTTTACAATACTCACAATCAGACTACAGTTACTTTTTATTGATTGCATGATTACATATTATTCACACAAGTCTTTGTTTTTCAAACAAATTAAAATATACAAATTCATGTTATTTCTTATTTATATGTAATCCAGGGATTCACAATTTTTATTTATTTATTTATTTATTTTATTTTATTTTTGTCTGCTGAACCTCTTTCACCTAATATATTTACTTGAAGTTCTCTGTGAGATTTTAAGGTAATAATTTAATAATTAACACTTTTGCATGTTCTCAGTTCTCTGACATTGGTTAATGATCACATGATATGCAGGTAAACAAATAAAATAGTTAATATTTTTATTAAGTGTTTTGTTTAGATTTTTGTTATTTTTACATTATTTATTTTAATTGTACATTTTTTTATGATTTAATTAATTAGCTTCAAGGACCCCAGTTTAAGAAACCTTGACGTAGTATTTACGTAATGACGTAATGTTAAAAACATGTTAAAAATAATGAATGGAATATATTTTCATTCTTCTTGTATTTTTTATATCAATATGGTGCAATATTATCTTATTTAAATAAATGTGGTCACAAGTAATCTAAGTAATCAAAAATTAGTGTGATTATATTATTACCTAAAATGAGTAATGTAATGGATTACATTACTAACTTACTAAAATAGAATTATTGTTGTTATCCATTAATTTTGGAATTTACTGTTTTACATAAAAGGTGGAAAAATAGTAAAGCATTTTATTATTATTTTTATTCAGATGCCCAATTACAGTCAATAAATGCAGTCTAATAAATTTGTTAATCACTGTATGTATTATTAGACCACCTGTCATAATCAAGAGAAAACAAATATTTTAGGAATCTGTCAAAACTATAATATTTATTGTAAAACTATTTATTGTTATTAGGTAAATAACAAACTGAAACAACTAAATTATTCACACATAATAACCAAAAAAACTTAATATTTTGTATAGCCTCCTTTGGCCTTGATAACAACTTGCATTCTTGCTGGCATTGCTTTTATGTACTTCTCCACAGTCTCTGTTGTTATTGACTGTAATTGGGCAACTAAATAAAAAAATAATAAAGTGTTTTACTATTTTTCTGCTTTTCATGTAAAACAGTAAATTCCAAAAAATATAGATAACAACAGTAATTATATTTTAGCATTATAAACACTACTGTGACTAAAGAGCACACACATACTGGTGGATTAACCACAGAAACATTAAAAAAAAAAAAATGTTACTCACCAATACTGTTTGATTAGGGCAGCTAAACTAACATGTATTTACACACACACACACACACACACAGTATTATTCATGATGCATGGTGTCATTCATGTCTGTTACACAAATAGTTTGCCAAAGTTTGACGCTTAAACTTTAAGGTTTAGGGCTCAAAGTCTTGCCTTAGCAAGCACCATGATGATCCCAGCAAGCAGACAAATGCATTTGAAATATCACACAGTAAGGCTCCAATCGTAACAATTCAAACTTGGGGCACCGCAACTGCGGCAAAATAGTGCAGAAAAGTACGGCCTGGACTTAATGCACCCTGCAGCCTGTGCAGAAAACCGAGAAGAGATGAAAGGAGTTTGCTTTTTTCAGGTCAATTTGCCTCCAGGGTGTTTACGCCTGGTAAAGTGAAATAGATCAGTGAGGGCTGAGCTAGAAGCTACGGATGATAACAGTGTTTGGCTTATCTGTGCATTGGTGTCAGCATTGCAACATCCTCACAACACAACCAGGGGACCACTATCTAGACTACTAACATACAGTATATCTCTATTACTAGCTGTGCTGCACAACTGTTGCCTTGTTTGCTAGTTGTGCACATTTGTTTCACCTTCTTGTCTCAAGTCGTTTTTGAGCAGCTTTACATCTTGTTCATCTTGTTCTAACTGGGTGTGATGCTGTAAAGTGACAAGTGATAAATCTATTGAATACTTATGTAGTTTTTGCTCTAATCAGACAAGTTTTATAGGTCACTTGGTTTCTATTTCTGTTGTGCTGTGCTGAAAAGCCCCGTCCACTGTGAAATGTTATTGGTTCAAAATCAAGCAGCTTTTTTTAAACAGAAAAAAAAAAAAAAAAAAAAAAAAAGGTTGGAAAACATCTCCCTAATTTATATAATTGTTTTTGTTTGTTTGTTTTTTTTTTTGTTTTTTTTTTGGATTTGCCTCTATTTGAATAGAGTTGAACAAATGCCTGAATCAGTTATTTTTCTAGCTTAGTAAAACTCGATGTACAAGGAGAGAAATGGATTTTTTGTTGAATTTTGATTGATTTTATATCTGTTTTCTCTGAATCTGAGCATATTTGATCCAAAGTCATCTGTCATAAGACACGGTATAGTCTGATAAATAAGGTATCAATCAAAACTGTATTTCTGTATTCCATAAAATGCTGTGTGCATTTATTTTCAAATGTGGCTTACTTGGATACTCTTAAAAATAAAGGTTCCAAAAAGGAGTTTTCACAGCGATGGCACAGAAGAACCCTTTTGGGCTCTCCAAAGAACCTTTGGGTGAACAGTTCTAAAATGAACCCTTTTTCTTAGTTTGAAGATCATTATAATAATCTAAAGAACATTTTTCCTCTAGAAACTTTTACGCAATGGAAATGTTCTTAAAGGTTCTTCATGGAACCATAGATGCCTATAAAATATTATATTATTTAACAATTATATAGCCTAGGTCTTATTATATTATTCTTTATTATAAAGAAATTTGAGATAATACAGTAGTTAGCCTGCCACTGAACAGTTTTAACAAGTTGGAGATGTTGATCTTTTAAAACCATTGGGTAAAGAACAGAAGAACAGGAAATTCTTGGTTTTTGATACATTTGAAGGGCCTTCAGGTTAGAAAAATCTCAAATGAGTTCTCTTTTACAGTAGTTGTTTCTCCCATGGCAGTCAGCTTAAATGGAGAACAAGTGGAGACTTTTGCTTAAATCTTTTTAGAGTTTTCCCCTGTGAAGAAGTCTAATGTGTGTCCTTTCAGAGAAGATCTCAGAATGTCTCAGACATGATATATTCCAAGATGTTTTAATATGAAATCAAGCATTTCTCACCAGTTTCTTCGAAAATAAATTAATCTTTGCTATATCCACATGAATTTGTTAGCACTTACTGTATGTCAACAACTGACTGATTGTGTCTATTTTTATTTCTCCAAAGGCCTTTTAGGAGAAACATCTGAGATGATGTTGAAACTTAAAATATAACTGTGAAATGAAACCCTAACCATAATCTAATTCCCTGTATGATAATTAGGAGTCTCCGGCTTTATTTATAGGAAAGCTGACACCATGTCTAGGTGTTGCTAGAGGCCATGTGTCACGCCGTTCTGGCGTTGCTCATGTGTCCTCTCATCATAATCATGTGTACAAATTGGAAGGATGAAGCTTAATCTAGATTTTAGGCAAAAATGAGTTTTCTATGCCAGATGCGTTGATGGAGAACATGGCTTTTAACACATGCTCCGCTCAAGGGCATCTGAGTCAGCCGTGTGTGCAGTTCTGCTCTAGATCATATTTCAATATGAGCAATGCCATTTCATGTTTTTCATTTGAATTCATTCGTACCTAAAGACAAGAACAGAGATGTTTGTTTGGGCGATCCAACATTTTAAACCCCCTTTGGAAACAGTCTTTCTAATATGTACAAAGTCAACCGTCAGAAAGTCCACGGACTGAACTTTTTCCACCTGACTTGTTTCCAGTGAGGCTTATCAATGTAGGTAAATGTCACGGTGTGTCTCTCTAATATAACTGAGATTTGAGACCTTTTCTTCTGGACCTTTACTCCATAGTCCAGACAAACATATTGATGTGTAAAACCTCAAAGGAGGACTGGTTAAAAATTAGAGTGAACAGAACCATTTCTGGATAGATGATTGCAAGTGAAGCATATGGACTGAGGGTTGTTTTTGAGTGTGGGCTTGTTTACTTCTGGACCAGAGTTATTAATGGATGCTCGTGAGGATGAATCAACCACCTACAATTTGGATTCTCATGTAAAGGATATTTAAAAGACAACAGAAAACAGCATCGGTTAACCAGCCTAAGATGGTTTTACATGTTCTGACCAGGCTTTCGGCTGGTTTTAGAAGGGTTGTGGCACGTTTGTTTTGTATGGTTAACCACCTACAATTTGGATTTTCATGTGGAGTACAGGTAATAGACAACAGGAAACAGCAATAGTAATACATTTAACCAACCTAAGATGGTTTAAGCTGGCTAGACCAGGCCATTAGCTGGTTTTAGAAGGGTTTTCGGCACCATTAACACATTTAACCTTTGTAATGTGCAATATTTTTAATAATTTGCATGAAATCATGTAAGGATCCTTTAATATTTAATTGGATTATGGATTAAGTGTGGCAGTGTATAATATATACATTTAGAAAGGAGTCATTTTGATATCATGTTTTGTACAGTACATGGACAATGTACATGGCTTCAAAACAAGGTTTGAGTAAACATACTGCCAACATGAACTTGACTCTGCAGGCTGACCTTAATGTTCCCTGGACACACACGCACGCACGCACACACACACACACACACACACACACACTCTCTATCCCTCCATCTCTCTACACACACTACCTTTGTCTCGTTACTGAGATCACACTTCATTACACCAACACACTCTCACTCAGCGTGTCTCATTAGAGTGTTTTAGGGCAGGGGCCAGCATTACTCAGCTGTTTGTAGATGACACACATTTGGTGCAGGTCTGCTTCATCAGCACACTGCATTATAGAGAACCTCTGCAGAGATGAACACAGCTTTCTCCAACATCATTGCAATACAGTGTACGTTAATAGAAACCAGATTCGTACATTTTCTGAAGGAAATGTGAGTGGTGCATGAAGTTTGGGGTCATCAAGATTTTTTTTTTTTTTTTAACAAAATTAATACTTTTATTCAGCAAGGATGCATTAAATTTATCAAAAGTGGCAGTAATATTCAACAAAGAATCCTGAAAAAAGTAACATGGTATATACAAAAAAAAATATATATTTTTTCAACATTAATTAAAATAAATAAATAAAATAAATAAATAAATAAACAAATAAATTAATTAATAAATAATATGTGAATGATTTCAGAAGGTTACATGACACTGAAGACTGGAGTAATGATGCTGAAAATTCAGCTTTGTATCACAGGAATTAATAACACTTTAAAATTCATTACAATAGAAAACAGTTATTTCAAATTCTAATGTTATTTCGCAATATTACATTTTTTACTGTATTTTGTATTAAATAAATGTTCCTGGGCATAACAGACTTCATTAATTCAATAAATAAATAAATAAATAAATAAATAATCTTACCAACCCCCAAACCTTTGAATAGTAGTGTATATGTTTTTTGTATGTTTTCAGATTTAAAATATTTCATTGGCTAAATATTGGTCTTTGTGAGTGCTTGTGTGGAGCGTAATAATAGCGGCCTGTCCATTAAGGGGCTATTGAGGGAGACGTTTGTACACTAACAAGTGTAATCAGTGTAGTCGTCTAAATCTACTCAAAATATTGTTACTGGTGTCTAAATGGAAATCTGGACAGCAGTCTCTGTAAAGTGATTTATAAAAAGCCCTTATCCTCTGAACATTTGCAACTGGAAAGATCATGGTAATGTCATTGGTTAAATGTGGGAGCCCTGTACTAACAGCTCAGAAATGTGAGGACACGTTTGTGCTGAATCCACAATGTCCATAATGTGGTTTATGTTTGCTAACTAAATCAAGACAATAGATTTTCAATACTCGTGTCGCATAGGCCTTCAAGTAAGCGTGTGGAGTAATTGTGTCAGCTCCTTTAAACTTTGTGTCCGAATTTCATACATGCTCAAACCATTAACATTATGGCTTCATCTGCTCTCTGCATCAATACGGAGCATTGCCAGAACAGTTAAAACCTCTTAAAGAAGGATAAAGGTGCGAGAATTCACTTTTATATTCTCTTGCAAAGCATTTTAAAAACCAAGAAAGTGCTCCGGGTAATGCTGGCTATAATAAAATGGCATATGAAAGAGAAACATGCAATTCCATGATGTAGGGTGATTTGAGGAAACCATTTAATTGCAATTTTTCTGATAAAAATTGTGATTGTGATTCAAAATGCAATTAAAAAGGTCCATGTTTGCTATGATTTTTTTAGGGCTGAGTTGGCAATGTTGTCATCATATATCAATATTGTTCTAAAATAATGACATTAGTATTAGTAGTAGTAGTAGCAGTACTAGTATAAATTATAAAAAATTATATATACAAATTAAAACAAAAATATTATAAAAAATGAAATAATAATACAAATAAAAATAAGTTATTTATAATAAATAATAATAATAATAATAATAATAATAATTGTTATCATTATTACAAAATATAAAAATGACTATGAAAATGACTAAATAAAAGCAATATGAAACATTTCTTTTGTAATATTTCACTGTAAAAAAAAAAATGTTTTAAGTAATAATAATAATAATAATAATAATAATAATAATAATAATAATGTTATTTTACATTACAACTGCTGAATTACAGTACTAATATTTATGGCTTAATTTCTTCATTTTCAAGCTTAAACCATCAAACTTGTATTTTGGCAGAAGAAAAAAAAAAAAAAAAAAAACCCGAAGGAGGCCCTTAAAGCTTTTCTTTTGTTGATAAGTGCTTCTCCTTACAGGTATGGTTTGCACACATTGTGTTCCTAAATGCACATTAAAACAACTTAAAACAGCCTAAGGTTGATTAGTTATCTGATTAAGCTAGTTAAGTTCTCCCAGCCTGACCAAGCTGGTTTGACTGATCTCTTTAGCTTGTCTTAGAGGTGTTTTGGCAACGTTTCAGCTGATCAGACTGGGAGATCCATCTTAAACTTGCTATTCATTCTAAATGTTAAAAGAGAAAGAGCAAAACACGCTTTTGAGTCAGTCTCTTGTGTTATATCTGCTGTAGTTGGTAACCAATTAATCTTATTGAAAACAGCACAGACACACATACTCGAACTTGTTCCGCTCAGTCATCTGCGCTCTCATTTCACAGATATCCGCACATCCACGCACTTCCACAGACAGGACGACACTGTAGCATCAGGCTAATAACTCAGCAGTGATGATGGAAAGCCTCTTGGATTGTATGCAGCTGAATCATTAGCTCCCACTTTCCCTCAGTCTGGGGTAATGCATTTTTACCCCCTAAGGCTGGCAACCTGGAAATGCAAAACTGAATTTTATTGCTAATAAAAGCTCTGGGAAAAAGAGGGAAGACAGTTAGTCAATGCGAGAGAAAAAAGAACATCATTTTAATGGCGTTGTGACGGCTCATTTGCCGTATAATTAAGGGAGGATCTCACAGAGAGCCTTCCATCAGATTGAATACACAAAGGAAGGGCTTTAGGCGAAGACAGGTGGCGTTTTTGTGACTTTGAAGGGCACTGCGGAAAGGGGACGCTACTTGTAGGCTGGTCCTGAACATAGAGCGGCCACTTCCACAATCTAATTTGGCTGTTTACGATATAACCCTGAGGTAACTTTTTTGTTTTAAAAATCTGTTGCTTTTATGCACCCTGAAACTGTTAAATATTTAATGCTATATATCCATTATTTAAATATTTACATAATTTTGTGCGGCTTTGTTTTTTCTAAGCACTGTTATCAAATGTTTGGGGTCACAAAGATTTTTTAAAATTTTTGAAAGAAGCCTCTTAAGCTCCGCAAAGCTGCATTTATTTGATTAAAAAAATCGATAGAAACAGTAATATTGTGAAATATTATTTCAATTTAAAATAACTGTTTTCTATTGCAATATATTTTGAAATGTAATTTATTCCTCTGATACAAAGCTGAATTTTCAGCATTATTACTCAAGTCTGCAGTGTCACATGATCCTTCAGAACTCATTCTAATATGCTGATTTGCTGCTTAAGAAACATTTCTGCTCAATATCTTATAGAAACTGTATTTTTTCAGAATTATTTAAAGAATAGGAAATTCAAAAGAACGTCTCGGTTACGTATGTAACCCTCGTTCCCTGAAGGAGGGAACGGAGACGTCACGTCGGATGACCGACGAAATTGGGATCTCGCCAGAGAGACCAATCCACTTCGAGTGTAACTAAACAAGCCAATGGACATTGGCATGCGATTATTGCATCCAGCTGCCGCTGATCACAGCGTGAGCATAAGAGGCAGCTGATGCACCGCATCAATTATGTTTTCGCTGAGGAGCCGAGCCGGCGACCCGGCAGCTCAGCGGTGGTACAGCGACTGTGGCGACGGGACGTGACGTCTCCGTTCCCTCCTTCAGGGAACGAGGGTTACATACGTAACCGAGACGTTCCCCTTTCAGTCGGTCACTCCGAGTCACGTCGGATGACCGACGAAATTGGGATCCCTACCAAAGCGCCACAGGAGCTGCCCCTTCCAGTGCCCTGTGTAGGGCTCCTGACCCTTCCTATAAGGCAGACGATAGGACCGGGCTCTACACAGAGAAGGTCAACTACTGGTGTTCCTTGAGCAACCCAAACAGTAGGACTAGGATAACACTGGGAAGCGTGCCCTTCCACTTGGAAGAGGCACACTGCGGAGTCACCTCCTCCCAAAGGGGGTTTAAGTGACATTCAAACATGTGAAGTAACCCAGAGGGCCCTTTTGCACATGGAAGTCTCTGAGATGGCTCAGGCTGCATCTTTAGAGATGGCAGAACGTGGTCCGCCAGGGGAAACACGGCTCTAATAAGAATACCGTGGAATACACATATGGGATCCCGACAGGGTCTCTCATATGGGCACTAGCCTCGCACCAGTTTTCAAGAATTCATTGGCTGAAGGCCTGGCGCCGGACGCTCCGCCGTGTCCGGACGCCGGAGTGCTGGAGGACTCAACAGGGTTTGCCTGGTTAAGGAACTCTCTGGAGAATTAGGCGTAAGGACGCCGCAAGCCGACTCTGAGCCGGCCCTCTCAGTGCCACTACCCGTTTGAGGTGAGAACACAGGAGGAAACCGGTTCGACACGTAGGCTATAAAACCTAGCGAACGTGTTGGGAGTCGCCCAACCCGCAGCTCTACAGATGTCTGCTAGCGAGGCACCACGAGCCAGCGCCCAGGACGATGCGACACCCCTAGTGGAGTGAGCACGCAACCTGAGCGGGCAGGGCACACCTTGTGCTTCGTAGGCCAAGGTGATGGCATCCACTATCCAGTGGGCCATCCTCTGCTTGGAGACAGCCTTCCCCTTCTGCTGTCCTCCGTAACAGACAAAGAGCTGTTCTGAGGTCCTGAAGCTCTGAGTTCTATCCACGTACTGACGCAGTGCGCGTACAGGACAGAGCAAAGCTAGGGCTGGGTCTGCCTCCTCCAGGGGCAGCGCTTGCAGGCTCACTACCTGGTCCCTGAAGGGCGTGGTAGGAACCTTGGGCACATAGCCGGGCCGGGGCCTCAGTGTTGCACTGGAGTCAGCCGGCCCAAACTCAAGGCACGATTCGTCGACCGAAAATGCCTGCAGGTCCCCCACCCTCTTGATTGAGGCCAATGCAGTCAGGAGTAGGGTTTTCATAGAAAGAAACTTCAACTCGACTGACTGCAATGGCTCAAAGGGGGCAGTTTGTAGGGCTCTTAGCACCAAAGCCAAATCCCAAGAGGGAAGGGAGGGAGGCCTCGGAGGATTTAACCTCCTGGCCCCCCTAAGAAACCTGACGACCAGATCGTGCTTCCCCACCGACCTCCCCTCTATGGGGTCGTGGTGGGCAGAAATAGCAGCAACATATACCTTAAGGGTGGAGGGGGACAGCCTACGCTCCAACCCTTGTTGCAAAAAGGAAAGCACGGCTCTGATCGAACATCTCCGGGGGTCCTCCTGGTAAGAGGAACACCATTCGACGAACAGGTTCCACTTCAGCGCATAGGCCCGTCTTGTGGACGGTGCTCGTGCTGAAGCGATAGTGAGCGCTACCTCCTGGGGCAGGTCACCTAGAACCTCCGCGTCCCGTCCAGGGACCACACATGAAGTTTCCACAAGTCTGGACGCGGGTGCCAGAGGGTGCCCCGTCTCTGAGAAAGCAGATCCTTCCTCAGAGGAATCGGCCAGGGAGGGGCTGTCGCGAGGAGCATGAGTTCCGGGAACCAGGTCCTGTTGGGCCAATATGGAGCCACTAACAGGACCTGCTCCTCGTCCTCCCTGATCTTGCACAATGTCTGTGCTAGCAGGCTCACTGGGGGAAACGCATACTTGCGCAAGCCCTGGGGCCAGCTGTGTGCCAGTGCATCCGTGCCGAGCGTTGCCTCGGACAGGGAGTAGAACCACTGGCAGTGGGTGGTTTCTGGAGATGCAAACAGGTCTACCTGAGCAACTCCGAACCGACTCCAAATCAGCTGGACCGCCTGGGGATGGAGTCTCCACTCCCCAGGAAGTGCCGCTCGAGACAGCTCGTCGGCCGCCTGATTGAACACTCCTGGGATGTGGATGGCACGAAGGGACCTCAGATGCTTCTGACTCCAGAGGAGGAGGTGGCGGGCGAGTTGCGACGGGAGCGCAAACCGCCTTGCCGGTTGATATAGGCAACGGTCGCAGTGTTGTCCGTACGGACCAGAACGTCCCTGCCCCGAAGGCGCCCTCTGAGGCGGCACAGGGCAAGGCGTACTGCCAGCAACTCGAGGCAATTGATATGCCAACGCAGAAGGGGGCCCGTCCAACCCCTGATACTGCGTGCCCGTTGTACGTGGCACCCCAGCCGGTGGCCGAGGCATCCGTGAATACCACAGCATGCCTGGATACCTGCTCCAGGGGCACTCCTGCCCGAAGGAACGAAGGATCTGACCACGGGCTGAAGGTCTTGCGGCAGGCCGGTGTAATCTGAACCCGGTGAGTACCGCGTTTCCACGCCCACCTCGGGATTCGATCATGGAGCCAGTGCTGAAGCGGTCTCATATGGAGCAGACCGAGCGGAACTATGGCCGCAGCTGCAGCCATATGCCCCAGGAGCCTCTGAAAGAGTTTCAGTGGGACCGCTGTCCTGCCTGATAAAGTCTTGAGGCAGTTCAGCACCGACTGAGCACGTTCCTGGGTGAGGCGTGCTGTCTGGTTGACCGAATCCAACTCCATGCCGAGAAAAGAGATCCTCTGCGTTGGCACGAGTTTGCTCTTTTCCCAATTGACCCGAAGGCCCAACTGGCTGAGGTGCCTGAGCACCAGGTCCCTGTGTGCGCACAACAGCTCTCGAGACTGTGCAAGTATGAGCCAGTCGTAGAGGTAGTTGAGAATGCGCACACCCCGTTGTCTCAGGGGAACAAGGGGCCGCCTCTGCGACTTTGGTGAAGACACGAGGCGAAAAGGGACAGCCGGAAGGGCAGGACCTTGTACTGATATGCCCGACCGTCGAACGCGAATCGCAGGAATGGCCTGTCTCGCGGGAGAATCGAAACATGAAAGTACGCGTCCTTCAGGTCGATTGCTGCAAACCAATCTAGGGGACGGACGCATCCAAGAATGCGTTTCTGCGTCAACATCTTGAACGGCATCTTGTGAAGTGCACGGTTCAAAACTCGCAGATCCAAGATCGGTCGTAACCCACCGCTTTTCTTGGGCACAATGAAGTAAGGGCTGTAAAACCCCGACCTCATATCGGCTGGAGGGACCGGCTCTATTGCATCCTTCGCCAGTAGGACTGCAATCTCCGCGAGCAAGACAGGGGCATCGACGGCTTTGACTGAAGTGTACCGGATGCCCCTGAACTTGGGGGGGACGCCGGGCGAACTGAATCGCATAGCCGAGTCTGATGGTCCGCAGGAGCCACCGGGACGGGCTGGGGAGCGCTAACCAGGCTCCGAGAGACCGCACCAGCGGGGCCAACGGGCCCACCGACATGCCCGCGGTGGGGCAGCGAGGTGGAACACAGGGACCGGCCCCAGGGCCTGTGACGGCCTGGCCTGTGACGGCAGGGGGCGGGGTCTGGGTGTGTAGTGTAGCACTCACCTGATTTCTCCTCGCATGGGAGGAGACACAGGAACCCGGCTTGAGGCTTGTGACAGCCCGGCGTTTGACGACTTGAAGCGGGGACTGGAGTGCTACTGCCCTTACTTGGTTCCACGAATGGGCAGGAGGGGTGCTCTTGGGCAACCACCCGCTGCCTGCTGGCGAGAGAGGAGGAGGGAAGTGATCCTGTGATGCACGGATCACCACTCTCCTCCTCTTGAGACCCGGAGATTGAGGAGACCGCTCTTTACTGATGTTTTGGGTACCGCTGGCTGCTGGGCCAGCGGCGGAACAAAATGATCAAAAGATACTCCACCCGGCCCTCCTCCGGGGGAGGGAGTGGTGCAGTCACCATCTCCCGATGAGCAGTCTCCTCCATCTCCGGGTCGACCGTCCCAGGGCCTCTTGCACTTGCGCTTGCCGCCAGGTTTGGCGGGGGCCTGGACGGGCTGGGCGTCCTGCCTGCGACCGGCTCCACGACGCTGCCTGGTGAAGGCTGCTGCGGCTGCGCGGGAGCGGGGACGGCCGCAGGGGGCGCCCACGGCGACGAGCAGGCTGAGTGGCTGCAGCCGAGGTGGAAGCAGCAGGTTTCCTCCAGCGCATGATGTGTTTGCCTCAGTCTGCTTCTGGGCTGCCGAGAACTGCTGGGCAAAGCTCTCGACAGCGTCGCCGAAAGGGCCGGTCTGTGACACGGGAGTACCTTCTCCTGCCCCGTCATGTCAGCGAGACACAGCCAGAGATGGCGCTCCTGGACATCGCACAACCCAGAGACTGTGCGGTCACCTTCGTCACTCGTAGCGCGAGGTCCGTCGCAGCACGCAGCTCATGTAGAACCGCCAGGTCGTGACCACCCTCGTGCAGGTCTTTCAGTGCTTTGGCCTGGTGGACCTGCAGCAACGCCATAGCGTGGAGGGCGGAAGCCGCCTCCCCACAGGCTCTACAAGCACTGCCAGTTAGACCTGACGAATACTTAGAGGCCCGTGAGGGGAGACATGGACCACCCCTCAGGGTGGAAGCGGCTGTTGGACACAGTTGCATGGCCACAGACCGTTCCACCGAGGGGATGCCCGCATACCCCAAAGCGGCTCCACCATCGAGGGTGGTGAGAGCGGAAGAACTACAAGATGTGTTTCGGGCAGTGAAAGGTGCCCTCCACAATCTTGTCAGCTCCTCATGCACTTCCGGAAAGAATGGCACCGGAGGGGGGCGCTGAGAACCAGCGCCACCCCCACCGAGGAACCACTCGCCCAGCCTCGAAGGATCGGGACACGGTGGCTTTTTAGGATTCCACACGAGCCCGACATTCTCGGCGGCCCGGGAAAGCATAGCCGTCATCTCTGGGTCTGGCACGGACAACGCTACCACACCCGAAGGGGGCAACGCAGCCGGGTCGTCATCCCCGGAGAGAGAGGGCCCGCCCTCCGATGCGGTGATCGACATCTGGTTGTCAGGGGGGGCACCGAAGGAAACGCGTGGCCAGCGCGCTCCTTCGGCAGCTCCACCGGCTGCGGAGTGCTTGAGGGGTGAGGAGCTCCACTTGGGGAAGCCCTCACCGTAATCCTCAAATCACCTCTAACTCCACCGGATCCAGTGTGCACGCCGGATCACGGCAGGCAGAGGGACTCTGCCATGTTTGACATAGCAGAGTCGCACTCCGAGATGGTCATGTCCCCGCAAGAAGAACATGAACCATCCACGAAAGCCACCTCAGCGTGCTGAATGCCCAGACACGTGAGGAAGCGATCGTGACCGTCCTGAGGCGCCAGGAAACGACCACACCCAGAAACGCACGGGTGAAAAGACATCTTTAAAAAGACGCGATCACCCGTGTTGCTCTTTTAGAGAAATTGCTCTTTCAGAGAAATGCTCTTTTAGTGCTGAAGCACGCAGGGGAGCTGGCCACCGCACACTCCTAGTGTGGCTGTCAGCAGGAAGACGATCTTTCTCTCCCGGACACCGTGACCACCGCTGCCGCGCCGTAACGCCCGCACTCGCTCGCAGAACACTCTCTTGGAAGGGAGAGCAGTAGCTTTAACCACTACCGCTCGGCTCCGAAGCGAAAGGATAATTGATGCGGTGCATCAGCTGCCTCTTATGCTCACGCTGTGATCAGCGGCAGCTGGATGCAATAATCGCATGCCAATGTCCATTGGCTTGTTTAGTTACACTCGAAGTGGATTGGTCTCTCTGGCGAGATCCCAATTTCGTCGGTCATCCGACGTGACTCGGAGTGACCGACTGAAAGGGGAACAGCATTTATTTGAAATACAAATCTTCTGTAACATTAAAAATGCCTTTGCTGTCACTATGTATCTTTCTGAATAAAAACATTAATTTCTTGAAAAAAAAAGAACAGTAGTATATATGATTTTTAAATAATTTTTGAATTTTTGTAATAATAATTGAATGTAAAACTGTGAAATGTTTTAAACAGTTGTATACTATATATCCTCACATGATTTTTCCACTCGCAAATAGAGAAACAGATTTTTAGCCCATGTAATGTTGTAATTACAGCATCTACCAGCAGGTGTGCACTGTTGTCACTAACAAGGCAGTTAAAAATAATAGATGGTATTATTTCCAGATCATTTGTTACACTGAAAGTGGAAGGTCAGATTGTGTGCATTGCATTGTGGGATACAGTGTGCTGTCTTGTATACGGCACACTTTAGCAAATGTAGAAGGTCATGTGCATGCGTATTGGTCACAGTATACAGTATCTCACAAAAGTGAGTTCACCCCTCACATTTCAGCAACCATTTTAGTATATATTCTCAAGGGACAATACTATAGAAATGAAACTTGGATACATTTTATAGTCAATGTGCAACATGTATAGCAGTGTAGATTTACTGTCCTCTGAAAATAACTCAACATACGGCCATTATTGTCAAAAAAGCTGGCAACAAAAGTGAGTACACCCTAAGTGATAACAGCTATACGTTGTTAAACCATGCAAAGCCACGTGTCCTATTCATCATGTTCATGTTTTTGTCTGCTTGACAGGACCATACAAATTTGTGTATCTTGTATTAGAGCAGTTAAAATTCTCTCATACTGACCACTGGATGTTCAACATGGCACCTCATGGCAAAGAACTCTCTGAGGATTTGAGAATTAGAATTGTTGCTCTCCACAAAGATGGCCTAGGCTATAAGAAGATCAGTAACACCCTGAAACTGAGTTACAGTACAGCGGCCAGTGGCATACAGAGGTTTTCCAAGACGGGTTCCACACGGAACAGGCCTCGCAAGGGTCGATCAAAGAAGTTGAGTCTTCGTGGTGTGCGTCAGGTGCAGAAGATGACTTCAAAAAACATACGCATGAGTGCTGCCAGCATTGCTTTAGAGGTTGCAGACGTGAAAGGTCAGCTTGTCAATGCTCAGACCATACACTGCATACTGCAACAAGTCGGTATGCATGGCCGTCGTCCCAGAAGGAAGCCTCTTCTTGAAGCTGGCTCACAAGAAAGCCTGCAAACAGTTTGCTGAAGACAACCTGTCCAAGAGCATGAATTACTGGAACCATGTCCTGTGGTCTGATGAGACTCAGATAAACTTGTTTGGCTCAGATGGTGTCCAGCATGTGTGGTGACGGCTTGGTGAGGAGTACCAAGAAAATTGTGTCTTGCCTACAGTCAAGCACGGTGGTGGTAGCATCATGGTCTGGGGCTGCATGAGTGCTGCAGGTACAGGGGAGCTGAGGTTCATTGAGGGAAACATGGATGCCAACATGTACTGTGACATTCTGAAGCAGAACATGATGCCCTCCCTTCAGAAACTGACAAATGATAATGACCCCAAACACACGGCCAAGATGACAACTGCCTTGCTGATGAAGCTGAAGGTGAAGGTGATGGAGGGGCCAAGTATGTCTCCAGACCTGAACCCTGTTGAACACCTGTGGGGCATCCTCAAGCAGAAGGTGGAGAAGCGTCATGTGTCTAACATCCAGCAGCTCCATGATGTCATTATGGAGGAGTGGAAGAGGATCCCAGCAGCAACCTGTGCAGCTCTGGTCAATTCCAAGCCCAGGAGGATTAAGGCAATGCTAGATAACAGTGGTGCTCACACAAAATATTGACACTTTGGACACAGTTTTGAAATGTTCACTTAGGGTGTACTCACTTTTGTTGCCAGCTATTTTGACAATAATGGCTGTGTGTTGAGTTATTTTCAGAGGACAGTAAATCTACACTGCTATACATGTTGCACATTGACTACTCTAAAATATATCCAAGTTTCATTTTTATAGCATTGTCCCTTGAGACGTTATAATAAAATAGTTGCTGAAATGTGAGGGGTGGACTCACTTTTGTGAGATACTGTATATGTGCAATACACTGCAGAAAAAGAAAAACATAGTATGGTGGTAGGCTATAAATACAGCGTGAAAAATACAGTAATGAAAAATTACTCCAATACCTCCAAACAAAGAATTTAAATTAACAAAGTACTTTTAATCTTGAATGAAAAACTCTTAATGCTGGCAAATATGGAGTTTGAGGCAGCTACAAATCCTCAGAGCGTGTCAACATGAGGGAGCGAAATGTTAAACTGAAGAGACAGTTCCTGACAAGTCAATGTCTGACTATGAAATATTTAGTAGTTGTGTGCAACCGCAGGTCTTAAGCCATCCGAACTCTCATTTTGAGAGACACACGATGAATACACACTTCTGCTGTTTAATAATGATGAACATACGCAACGAATGTACTTTTATACACGCTTAATTCTAAATTCCGCTGGATATGTGATGAATGCTCCCTACTTACTGTACACTCTTCTGACTTTTCTGGATATTTCATGTCAGTAGCTAATGCCTGTTGAATAGTTAAAGGTGTATTCCTTCAGTAAACACATTAATGCAATAAAAGCTGTTATGAAACACAGAATTTGGTGTGTTTACACAGAACAAGTTGTATCCCAAGCAGCATTTACAAATATAAATATATATTAAATATTTTCAAAATACACAGAAATAGTCAAAAATATAAAAGTTTGTTTTATATATGTTTCTTGAATTTCCATAAGTTTGAGAGTTTTTATATATTGTCAATCTAAATATATCAATATTGTCAAAAAAAAAAAAAAAAATAATAATAATAATAATAATAATAATACATTTTAAGACTGGAAATGTAATTATTAATATACATTATACATAATATACCTTGTAATTATTAATATATACACACACACAAACACACACACACACACACACACACACACACATGCACACACACACACAAACAAATAAATTCTTTGTGTGTTCTTTTTTGCTTTATGGTATTTACTATTATGCACCAAATATGAATTTAATTATTACATACATTACATTACATGCAAAGTCAATGCAATGATGCAAATAGGGGCAAATTCGTACCGGGCGACACAAATTGGGCGACATAATTACTGCGATTGCCACGAATGCGCAATATACGCCTCAATCATGTCTTCCGTGCCCTTTAAAAATTTTGGAAATTTGCATGATGCGTTGTTGCGCAAGCCAATCAGTGAAGAGCTTATTTACACTTCTGGTTTGACATGTCCGTTTTATTCGGGTGAGTGACACGAAAAACACCCCGCGAGTAATCTAGAGCAGTGGTTTTCAATCCTGTTCCTCGGGGCCCACTGCTCTGCATATTTTGCATGTCTCCCTTATGCACATGCAAAATGTGCAGAACTGTGGGTCCCCAGGAACAAGTTTGAAAACCACTGATCTAGAGCAATAACGCGATGCGAATATTTACTTCGCTTTTGGTGCACACACCTTTACTTACATGAATAATAATTTTAAAATAAACGTTTATGGATTTAAAGGTTTTTCAGAGGAACTTTTTATTGCTCAGAAGTCTCAGAGTATAGAGTTGAAAAATTATTTTTGTATTGCATAGTTTAGATTAAATGAATTTGAGAAATGTTTGAGTTTATATTGAGATCTTACTTTTGATCTCAGACTGTTTTGAAGGAGGCATGAGACTTTTTTTATCAGGAAAAAAAAAATCATTTGCTCTCCATTTCATCTCATTGTCTTGTAGGAGAAACAATTGAAATATGAAATATTAAATGGATCTCATTCATGATTTCTCTTTCCTGTGGGTTGGTGTTTTCTGTTGAGGAAAGAGAAGCCCTAGACCATTGAATGCATTTGCACATATACCATATAAATGGTTTCCGAAAGGATGACAATGCAAACCACTGCATTTGAGACCCGATTTTCTCCCTCTATCATTTTCTATCAGCTAGTAGGTGTCAATCTGGATTCCCAGTGTTTATCTTTTATTTTCTAGCTGCTCTTGTGAAATACAGGCTGAGCTGTGACACTTGACATATGCTGGCAAGACGTGTCATTCTGAGCAAAGTCATGCAAAAGTCATGCACCCCACCTCCTCCCACAGAGAGCAGAGAAACTAGGTCTCCACTGGCAGAATATGGATTATCCAGTCGCATGAGTTACATAATGTATGCACCATGTTAAAAACTGACAGAATGATAAAATGCCAGCATGCCTTTAAGAAAAGCCTTTGTTGTTTGTGTATTTTAGTGCGACTGTGATGCAAGCTATTTTTAAAAAATTTGCCTGAGAAATGTAGAACTGCTTCGGTCACATGTTTACACGGCGTGGTTGATTTTGAGCATGTAGAACAAGGGACAAATCCATTGTTTTATCCCAAGGACACAAAATAAACTGTCAGGTTTTAAAGTGCCGCAACCAGACACAAAAGAACAATATTTCAGTAGTGTTTTCTGAGGAGGCCCTTGTATCTCCAGAACTGATGCTTTTCACTAAACTGTAGAAAAGCGAGCTTGTATTGCACATCTATATGGTGTTGTGTCTGTGAAGAAGCTGAGCCGTATCGTCTGACCTACAGCTGACCACAGAGCGAGACAGCGAGACGTTCCCGTTCAAACACTTAATCACAGGAGCTCAATATTGACAGTTGACAGCTCCACGGTGCCATTCAGCTATTTTTATCCAGAGTTCATCGAAATTTGAGAGGTCTTTGAGTCTTGTGTTAGTCTGACTGCTACAGGTGGATACAGCGAGTGAAATCTTATCACTGTCGTCATTAATGTCTAGTACTGCATGAAAAGAAGGTTAAAAAGCTAATGATGTGAAATATGTTTTATATAGCATATGTGTGACCAAGCACAGTTGCCGCATTCAGTGAAAGAGCATGTAATTGCTTGGAAAATTTTAATGGGGACATATAATAGGAAACAGGATTAGCGCTTTTGAAATAGAGTTTGAGGTACTGTGTAGACATAATCTAACATTTTCAATGAAAAAATCCTCTAAAAGCTGTAAATGGAGCAATGGTTCAGAAGTAGTCATGATACTGATGTCACATTAAAGTAAACGTTTCCACCATTTTATACGCATAATGTGACATTTACAAGTGAAATCTGAGTTTATTTCTCCCAATTCCTACTTTTTATATCTCGCAATTCTGACTTTTTTTCTCGCTACACTGAAAAAAATGACTCATTGAATTTACTACTTTATTTAAATGTAGCTAAAATAAATTGATTGCAACCACTTACCTTAAAAAAAAATTTAGTAAATTCAATGAGTCATTTTTTTCAGTGTATTCTGAGTTTATATCTCACAGTTCTGACTTTTTTTCAGAATTCTGAGTTTATATCTCTTAATTCTGACTTTTAGCTCAATTCTGAGTTTATCTCAATTCTGAGTTTGTCTCGCAATTCTGAGTTTTATCTCACAATTCTGACTATTATCTCACAATTCTGAGTTTATATCTTGCAATTCTGACTTTTTCCCTCAGAATTCTGAGTTTATTTCTCACAATTCTGGCATTTTTCCTCAGAATTTTAAGTTTACGTCTCGTCTTCTCCTGAATTTTTAGTCACCTGACCTGACTGTCCACATGCAGAATTATGGTAAAAATAGTCAAAATTGTGTGATGCCATCTAAAAAATCTAAAAATTCTGAGAAAAATTTCAGAATAACTTCAGAATAATTTCGGAATAACTACAATTGCTAAATATAAACAAACCCTGAATTGTGAGATATAAACTAGCTATATATATATATATATATATATATATATATATATATATATATATAATGTGTGTGTGTGTGTGTGTGTGTTTTTAATTCCAGGAGTAAAAATGCTTGTGGGACAAAAACGCCTGTTTTTGCTGCAAGAAACCTTGGCTCATTAAAAATTGAATTTAGAATATAAAATGCTACAGGAGTGTAGAAAAGGGCCTGTTTAATAGGTTTTACAGGTCTCTAGGTAGAAGCTACACCATAGGGCCTGTTACTATATGAACTGTGGGTTATGATCTTACATAATAAATGTACTAACAAGCAATACTCTGCGATTGTGAGAGTTGAGGACAGGAATTATTGCTGACTACAGAATAATATGTACAGAGATATTTATTAAAATGAGCCTATAAGCCAATGATTTATTTAAATTTCTCTGTCCTGTCCTCCAGTTGCAGTTTGAGCCACTTTTCAGATGTTTATTTGGATGAAAGTGTTGTTTGTGTACTCAAGATAATAGCCAGTTGATGACCCTCTTTAGATGACAGCCCGTCCTCAGTTATCTGTAATCATGATTAAACACTCAGAGAAACACGCTGCCTTCTAGGAGCGTCGACTTCTGTCACATTGAAAGATTTTTCCATTGTAATGAACGGCGTGCAAATACAGTTCCAGCACGAACATATTGGGTGAGAAAAGCCTGAATGAATGACAGCGCTTTGTGCGCTGAGCCAATTTTCAATTTGCTTCCAACGTGCGACTATTTAAACTCGCAGATGTTTTTACTCTAGACTGCATTTCGAATCACTTTGCCACCCCAAACTGAATTAGCATGTTTATCCGCCAGTCCAGGATCTCATTACGTTAGGCACCTAAAAGATGTCACTGTCAGTCTCGCTGAAGTTGGGGGATTTCCAGAGCACATCTCGACTCACAGAAAATAAATTGTTTACATTGTGATGAAAGCAGCACGTCTGGCACACAGCTGAATGTATTTTTCATTGGAACGCAGGCGTAGAGAAGCGTTTTTATTTTGACAGATCTGTCCACAGGGTTAGCTATCTGAAACTAAATGTGTCTTTGTAGTGGAGTAAATATGCTGGATCCGAGGTATCTGAAAGGTATGGCTCAACACCCTGCTGTGGTTTATGTACTAATATAGCGTGACGTTAGAGATGAATAAATTTGATTTGATTCCTAAAATCAAAACTCCTCATATGCCTCACAAACCACTTTTTGCTTTAGCATGGAAACATTTGAATCTGCTACTGATTTGAGTAGAAATATGTTCTGCACAATGGATTTAGACATGAGAAAATGTGTTTAAAAAGAGTTGAGTGCTAGATTATTAATATCTGAAAGTATAAACAAATTTATTAATATTTTAATTAAAAAAAAATCACTTTAAGACCCTGTGTAAAATCCAAATATGATAGCTTTGATATGTAAGTGCAGTGTTGTTATTGTTAACTAAAACTAAGACAAGAATATTCAAAATAGTTTCCATTAATTAGAATAAGGCTAAAATAATAATAAAAAATATATTTTAATATAAATTAATATTAAAAATATTAATAGAATATAAATATTAGGTGAACAAATACAGTAAATAAAAGAATAAACGAAAGAAGAAAAAACTAAAATTGTATATGTTGCCTCTGCAACTAGCACTGAAGGAAAATAAGTAATAAATTACTAAAACAAACAAACAATAAATAAATAAATAGAACACACAAAAACTGACAAAAGCACATAATTATGTAAACAACAATTATGAAAACTGAAAAAAGTGAATTCAAAATATTAATAAATACTGTAATATTATAGAAATAATATTAAAATAACACTGTGCTAGTGTTATATAAAAGGTAACAAAACATTAAAAATGTATAGTCTTGTTATAGGAAAAGTGACCAAAAATATTGATGGCTTGTATAGAAGCCAATAAAATGCTGTTTAGAATGATTACAAACTACCTTCTTCTGACTAGCAATCAGTGGTATTATCGTTAACAGAATCTAAAACAATTAAAAAGTTTTTGTTAATTGTAATAAAGCTGAAATAAAATAAAATATAAATATGAGATTAAAAAAAAATGTTTCTTTTAGTTGCCAAAGCAACATTTCTAATTTCTGTTTAGTTTAACTTGAAGCACTGCAAATATTAACTGGAAATGAAATTAATAAAAATAAAACTGAAATAAATAAAGATCTTAAAAAAAATAAAATTAAATTAAAAATAATAAAAATGACAAATCCACATAACAAAATTGCTAAAACTTAACTAAAATTAAAATGAAACAAAGTATAAAAAGCTAATTCAAAATATTATTAAAAACTATAAATGTACATCAATAATACTAAAACAACACTGCTAACAGAAGCAAGGAGCTATTATTGGTTTATAGCTCTGATTCTGCAGAGATGCAGATTGCATATAATATAGGCTCTCTTAGGTACAATTCTAGCCTTAGTACTAAAACTATTAGTTATGCCTATGCTGACTGTAGATGAAGCTTTGGGAACAGTTATGAATATAATATGATTATACTTTGTTGTGTTTGTGTTTATTTTGGGTCATAATCCAGGTGGAGCATGTGGGCTTGTGAGAAATGGGCTGGGAAATCATAATAGCTAGCAAGAGAAGTGCATTGCATGAGTGGGAGGAGGAGGAAGGGGGAGAGAGTGTTATCATATATAAATTCAGACTATTAATATGTTTGATATACTAATCAGATTGGGTCAAGTGTTTTGGACCTGAAACCTCACTCACTCACTTTGAGCAGTGTTTACAATGACTTCATTGAAAATCCATCATTTAAATACAGCAGTTTCAACTCTGAAACACAATGTACAGTCTTACAATGGTATGAGAACAGATGCTTCTAGCTACTAAGCTCAGTTCTGTGTCTGCTGGTTTTTAAATGTGTCAGAATTCTATAGAATTAATACTTTTATTCAGCAAGGATGCATTAAATTGATCCAAAGCGTCGGTAGACATTTATAATGTTACAAAAGATTTGTATTTCAAATAAATGCTGTTCTTTTGAACTTTCTATTCATTGAAAACATCCTAGAAAATCAAGGTTCCACAAAAATATAAGCTGTTTTTAACATTGATAGTGCATTAATACATTTACATTAATACATGCTTGTTGAGCAGCAAATCAGCATATAAGAATGATTTCTGAAAGATCATGTGACACTGAAGACTGGAGAAATGATGCTGCAAATTCAGCTTTGTGTTACAGGAATAAATCGCATTTTAAAATATATTAAATGAAAATACAAAATGGTTATTTTAAATTGTAATAATATTTCATAATATTATTGTTTTTACTGTAGTTTTTAATCACGTAAACGCAACATTGGTGAACATAAGAGATTTCTTTCAAAAACATGAAATCTTACCAACCCCAAACTTAATAGCAAAAATAATTATGGTCTTCCAATGATCAGAAATATTTGTATATTAAATCAACCTAAAATGGCTTACTTATAGTTCTCTGAGCTGCTTTTAGAAAAAGTATTTTTACTTTTCTATAAGGAATGCGTTAGCCAAGCATTTATGTTTGCATTTGTGAACTTGCATAAAGTATGTTTCTGGCTTCAATAGTAAACCAAAGTGTCTGTGAACATTATTTATTTTTCCACAACCTGCTTGATTCTCTGTTATTCATGAACCATCTGGCAAACTTAGAGCATGTGGTACAGACGGCAGACACAAATAAGTCCTGATCTGCTTCGCTTTGCTCCAGCGTCAATAAAATCATCTGCATTCCACAGCTCGTGCTCAGTGTTACTGCAGAAAGCTAAGGCATCTGTTCTCCTTGAGCATCCATCTTCACGTTTCTGTCCCAACACCTTTCATCTCTGTCACCTTTCCTGTTGCCTCTTTACTCTCACCCAATATCTCTTCCAAATGTCTCGCTTCTCTGCCCTTTATCTTTTTCTGGTGTCCTAATCTTTTATGTCCAGAAGATGTGTGGTAAATACTTTATGCCTTCATGTGTAGACAGTATGGAATATTATATTTTTATTTGTAAACTTTTATTCATTCATTCATTCATTCAATCATTCTGTCCCGGCTTACTTGGTGCCCCAAGATTTTTTTGTAAAGAAATTAATATTCTTTATCGAGTGAGGAAGCTTTAAATTAATTAAAATTGCCAGACATTTATGTAAAAAAATAAATAAATAAATAAATAAAATAAAATAATAATAATAATAATAATAATAATTCTATTTTAAATAAATGCAGTTCTTTTGAACTTTCTGTTCATCAACGAATACTAAAAAAAAAAAAAAAAAAAGTTTCCACAAAAACATTAAGCAGCACAACTTTTTGAAAATAATAAATGTTTCTTGAAAACATTTGAAAATAATAAATGTTTCTTGAGCAGTAAATCAGCATATCAGAATGATTTCTGAAGGATCATTTGACACTGAAGACTGGAGTAATGATGCTGAAAATTCAGCTTTGCATCACAGGAATACATTACATTTTAATATTTATGAAAATAGAAAACAGTTATATTAAATTGTAATAATATTTCACAATGTTACAGTTTTTTACTGTATTTTCGATCAAAGAATTGCAGCCTTGGTGAGCAAAAGAGACTTATCTAGAAAAATATTTAAAAAATCTTACTGACCCCAAACTTTTGAATGAACTTTTTTTTTAGTGTGAAAGGAGATCTGGGTTCAAATCCCAATGTAATGTGTAGTTTTTGTTTTTAATTAATCAAGTAGAATTGCACTTGAGAACCAGTGATCATGCATTTTAGTTCCCCTTTCAGTCGGTCACTCCGAGTCACGTCGGATGACCGACGAAATTGGGATCTCGCCAGAGAGACCAATCCACTTCGAGTGTAACTAAACGAGCCAATGGACATTGGCATGCGATTATTGCATCCAGCTGCCGCTGATCACAGCGTGAGCATAAGAGGCAGCTGATGCACCGCATCAATTATCCTTTCGCTTCGGAGCCGAGCGGTAGTGGTTAAAGCTACTGCTCTCCCTTCCAAGAGAGTGTTCTGCGAGCGAGTGCGGGCGTTACGGCGCGGCAGCGGTGGTCACGGTGTCCGGGAGAGAAAGATCGTCTTCCTGCTGACAGCCACACTAGGAGTGTGCGGTGGCCAGCTCCCCTGCGTGCTTCAGCACTAAAAGAGCATTTCTCTGAAAGAGCAATTTCTCTAAAAGAGCAACACGGGTGATCGCGTCTTTTTAAAGATGTCTTTTCACCCGTGCGTTTCTGGGTGTGGTCGTTTCCTGGCGCCTCAGGACGGTCACGATCGCTTCCTCACGTGTCTGGGCATTCAGCACGCTGAGGTGGCTTTCGTGGATGGTTCATGTTCTTCTTGCGGGGACATGACCATCTCGGAGTGCGACTCTGCTATGTCAAACATGGCAGAGTCCCTCTGCCTGCCGTGATCCGGCGTGCACACTGGATCCGGTGGAGTTAGAGGTGATTTGAGGATTACGGTGAGGGCTTCCCCAAGTGGAGCTCCTCACCCCTCAAGCACTCCGCAGCCGGTGGAGCTGCCGAAGGAGCGCGCTGGCCACGCGTTTCCTTCGGTGCCCCCTCTGACAACCAGATGTCGATCACCGCATCGGAGGGCGGGCCCTCTCTCTCCGGGGATGACGACCCGGCTGCGTTGCCCCCTTCGGGTGTGGTAGCGTTGTCCGTGCCAGACCCAGAGATGACGGTTATGCTTTCCCGGGCCGCCGAGAATGTCGGGCTCGTGTGGAATCCTAAAAAGCCACCGTGTCCCGATCCTTCGAGGCTGGGCGAGTGGTTCCTCGGTGGGGGTGGCGCTGGTTCTCAGCGCCCCCCTCCGGTGCCATTCTTTCCGGAAGTGCATGAGGAGCTGACAAGATTGTGGAGGGCACCTTTCACTGCCCGAAACACATCTTGTAGTTCTTCCGCTCTCACCACCCTCGATGGTGGAGCCGCTTTGGGGTATGCGGGCATCCCCTCGGTGGAACGGTCTGTGGCCATGCAACTGTGTCCAACAGCCGCTTCCACCCTGCGGGGTGATCCGTGTCTCCCCTCACGGGCCTCTAAGTATTCGTCAGGTCTAACTGGCAGTGCTTGTAGAGCCTGTGGGGAGGCGGCTTCCGCCCTCCACGCTATGGCGTTGCTGCAGGTCCACCAGGCCAAAGCACTGAAAGACCTGCACGAGGGTGGTCACGACCTGGCGGTTCTACATGAGCTGCGTGCTGCGACGGACCTCGCGCTACGAGTGACGAAGGTGACCGCACAGTCTCTGGGTTGTGCGATGTCCAGGAGCGCCATCTCTGGCTGTGTCTCGCTGACATGACGGGGCAGGAGAAGGTACTCCCGTGTCACAGACCGGCCCTTTCGGCGACGCTGTCGAGAGCTTTGCCCAGCAGTTCTCGGCAGCCCAGAAGCAGACTGAGGCAAACACATCATGCGCCGGAGGAAACCTGCTGCTTCCACCCCGGCTGCAGCCACTCAGCCTGCTCGTCGCCGTGGGCGCCCCCTGCGGCCGTCCCCGCTCCCGCGCAGCCGCAGCAGCCTTCACCAGGCAGCATCGTGGAGCCGGTCGCAGGCAGGACGCCCAGCCCGTCCAGGCCCCCGCCAAACCTGGCGGCAAGCGCAAGTGCAAGAGGCCCTGGGACGGTCGACCCAGAGATGGAGGAGACTGCTCATCGGGAGATGGTGACTGCACCACTCCCTCCCCCGGAGGAGGGCCGGGTGGAGTATCTTTTGTTCATTTTGTTCCGCCGCTGGCCCAGCAGCCAGCGGTACCCAAAACATCAGTAAAGAGCGGTCTCCTCAATCTCCGGGTCTCAAGAGGAGGAGAGTGGTGATCCGTGCATCACAGGATCACTTCCCTCCTCCTCTCTCGCCAGCAGGCAGCGGGTGGTTGCCCAAGAGCACCCCTCCTGCCCATTCGTGGAACCAGGTAAGGGCAGTAGCACTCCAGTCCCCGCTTCAAGTCGTCAAACGCCGGGCTGTCACAAGCCTCAAGCCGGGTTCCTGTGTCTCCTCCCATGCGAGGAGAAATCAGGTGAGTGCTACACTACACACCCAGACCCCGCCCCCTGCCGTCACAGGCCAGGCCGTCACAGGCCCTGGGGCCGGTCCCTGTGTTCCACCTCGCTGCCCCACCGCGGGCATGTCGGTGGGCCCGTTGGCCCCGCTGGTGCGGTCTCTCGGAGCCTGGTTAGCGCTCCCCAGCCCGTCCCGGTGGCTCCTGCGGACCATCAGACTCGGCTATGCGATTCAGTTCGCCCGGCGTCCCCCCCAAGTTCAGGGGCATCCGGTACACTTCAGTCAAAGCCGTCGATGCCCCTGTCTTGCTCGCGGAGATTGCAGTCCTACTGGCGAAGGATGCAATAGAGCCGGTCCCTCCAGCCGATATGAGGTCGGGGTTTTACAGCCCTTACTTCATTGTGCCCAAGAAAAGCGGTGGGTTACGACCGATCTTGGATCTGCGAGTTTTGAACCGTGCACTTCACAAGATGCCGTTCAAGATGTTGACGCAGAAACGCATTCTTGGATGCGTCCGTCCCCTAGATTGGTTTGCAGCAATCGACCTGAAGGACGCGTACTTTCATGTTTCGATTCTCCCGCGAGACAGGCCATTCCTGCGATTCGCGTTCGACGGTCGGGCATATCAGTACAAGGTCCTGCCCTTCCGGCTGTCCCTTTTCGCCTCGTGTCTTCACCAAAGTCGCAGAGGCGGCCCCTTGTTCCCATGAGACAACGGGGTGTGCGCATTCTCAACTACCTCTACGACTGGCTCATACTTGCACAGTCTCGAGAGCTGTTGTGCGCACACAGGGACCTGGTGCTCAGGCACCTCAGCCAGTTGGGCCTTCGGGTCAATTGGGAAAAGAGCAAACTCGTGCCAACGCAGAGGATCTCTTTTCTCGGCATGGAGTTGGATTCGGTCAACCAGACAGCACGCCTCACCCAGGAACGTGCTCAGTCGGTGCTGAACTGCCTCAAGACTTTATCAGGCAGGACAGCGGTCCCACTGAAACTCTTTCAGAGGCTCCTGGGGCATATGGCTGCAGCTGCGGCCATAGTTCCGCTCGGTCTGCTCCATATGAGACCGCTTCAGCACTGGCTCCATGATCGAATCCCGAGGTGGGCGTGGAAACGCGGTACTCACCGGGTTCAGATTACACCGGCCTGCCGCAAGACCTTCAGCCCGTGGTCAGATCCTTCGTTCCTTCGGGCAGGAGTGCCCCTGGAGCAGGTATCCAGGCATGCTGTGGTATTCACGGATGCCTCGGCCACCGGCTGGGGTGCCACGTACAACGGGCACGCAGTATCAGGGGTTGGACGGGCCCCCTTCTGCGTTGGCATATCAATTGCCTCGAGTTGCTGGCAGTACGCCTTGCCCTGTGCCGCCTCAGAGGGCGCCTTTGGGGCAGGGACGTTCTGGTCCGTACGGACAACACTGCGACCGTTGCCTATATCAACCGGCAAGGCGGTTTGCGCTCCCGTCGCATGTCGCAACTCGCCCGCCACCTCCTCCTCTGGAGTCAGAATCATCTGAGGTCCCTTCGTGCCATCCACATCCCAGGAGTGTTCAATCAGGCGGCCGACGAGCTGTCTCGAGCGGCACTTCCTGGGGAGTGGAGACTCCATCCCCAGGCGGTCCAGCTGATTGGAGTCGGTTCGGAGTTGCTCAGGTAGACCTGTTTGCATCTCCAGAAACCACCCACTGCCAGTGGTTCTACTCCCTGTCCGAGGCAACGCTCGGCACGGATGCACTGGCACACAGCTGGCCCCAGGGCTTGCGCAAGTATGCGTTTCCCCCAGTGAGCCTGCTAGCACAGACATTGTGCAAGATCAGGGAGGACGAGGAGCAGGTCCTGTTAGTGGCTCCATATTGGCCCAACAGGACCTGGTTCCCGGAACTCATGCTCCTCGCGACAGCCCCTCCCTGGCCGATTCCTCTGAGGAAGGATCTGCTTTCTCAGAGACGGGGCACCCTCTGGCACCCGCGTCCAGACTTGTGGAAACTTCATGTGTGGTCCCTGGACGGGACGCGGAGGTTCTAGGTGACCTGCCCCAGGAGGTAGCGCTCACTATCGCTTCAGCACGAGCACCGTCCACAAGACGGGCCTATGCGCTGAAGTGGAACCTGTTCGTCGAATGGTGTTCCTCTTACCAGGAGGACCCCCGGAGATGTTCGATCAGAGCCGTGCTTTCCTTTTTGCAACAAGGGTTGGAGCGTAGGCTGTCCCCCTCCACCCTTAAGGTATATGTTGCTGCTATTTCTGCCCACCACGACCCCATAGAGGGGAGGTCGGTGGGGAAGCACGATCTGGTCGTCAGGTTTCTTAGGGGGGCCAGGAGGTTAAATCCTCCGAGGCCTCCCTACCTTCCCTCTTGGGATTTGGCTTTGGTGCTAAGAGCCCTACAAACTGCCCCCTTTGAGCCATTGCAGTCAGTCGAGTTGAAGTTTCTTTCTATGAAAACCCTACTCCTGACTGCATTGGCCTCAATCAAGAGGGTGGGGGACCTGCAGGCATTTTCGGTCGACGAATCGTGCCTTGAGTTTGGGCCGGCTGACTCCAGTGCAACACTGAGGCCCCGGCCCGGCTATGTGCCCAAGGTTCCTACCACGCCCTTCAGGGACCAGGTAGTGAGCCTGCAAGCGCTGCCCCTGGAGGAGGCAGACCCAGCCCTAGCTTTGCTCTGTCCTGTACGCGCACTGCGTCAGTACGTGGATAGAACTCAGAGCTTCAGGACCTCAGAACAGCTCTTTGTCTGTTACGGAGGACAGCAGAAGGGGAAGGCTGTCTCCAAGCAGAGGATGGCCCACTGGATAGTGGATGCCATCACCTTGGCCTACGAAGCACAAGGTGTGCCCTGCCCGCTCAGGTTGCGTGCTCACTCCACTAGGGGTGTCGCATCGTCCTGGGCGCTGGCTCGTGGTGCCTCGCTAGCAGACATCTGTAGAGCTGCGGGTTGGGCGACTCCCAACACGTTCGCTAGGTTTTATAGCCTACGTGTCGAACCGGTTTCCTCCTGTGTTCTCACCTCAAACGGGTAGTGGCACTGAGAGGGCCGGCTCAGAGTCGGCTTGCGGCGTCCTTACGCCTAATTCTCCAGAGAGTTCCTTAACCAGGCAAACCCTGTTGAGTCCTCCAGCACTCCGGCGTCCGGACACGGCGGAGCGTCCAGCGCCAGGCCTTCAGCCAATGAATTCTTGAAAACTGGTGCGAGGCTAGTGCCCATATGAGAGACCCTGTCGGGATCCCATATGTGTATTCCACGGTATTCTTATTAGAGCCGTGTTTCCCCTGGCGGACCACGTTCTGCCATCTCTAAAGATGCAGCCTGAGCCATCTCAGAGACTTCCATGTGCAAAAGGGCCCTCTGGGTTACTTGACATGTTTGAATGTCACTTAAACCCCCTTTGGGAGGAGGTGACTCCGCAGTGTGCCTCTTCCAAGTGGAAGGGCACGCTTCCCAGTGTTATCCTAGTCCTACTGTTTGGGTTGCTCAAGGAACACCAGTAGTTGACCTTCTCTGTGTAGAGCCCGGTCCTATCGTCTGCCTTATAGGAAGGGTCAGGAGCCCTACACAGGGCACTGGAAGGGGCAGCTCCTGTGGCGCTTTGGTAGGGATCCCTATTTCGTCGGTCATCCGACGTGACTCGGAGTGACCGACTGAAAGGGGAACGTCTCGGTTACGTATGTAACCCTCGTTCCCTGAAGGAGGGAACGGAGACGTCACGTCCCGTCGCCACAGTCGCTGTACCACCGCTGAGCTGCCGGGTCGCCGGCTCGGCTCCTCAGCGAAAACATAATTGATGCGGTGCATCAGCTGCCTCTTATGCTCACGCTGTGATCAGCGGCAGCTGGATGCAATAATCGCATGCCAATGTCCATTGGCTCGTTTAGTTACACTCGAAGTGGATTGGTCTCTCTGGCGAGATCCCAATTTCGTCGGTCATCCGACGTGACGTCTCCGTTCCCTCCTTCAGGGAACGAGGGTTACATACGTAACCGAGACGATCTTTGTTTCATTGGAAAAGCAGTCATTTGAGCTTGAGCGTCTGTTTTTTTTTTTTTTTTTTGGCTTTTCTTTATATTACTCAACAACACAACAAAAACTGCATTAAAACTGGCTGCATAAATTCTCATTCTTGACCTCTGTGGCTTTCTTACACCAGACTTATGAGTGCTATGACCCATGCAATATTCACTCAGAGAGGTCACAACAGGAACAGAAAAGAATCCAAACTGATTCAAAACAAAACCAAATAAGAACAGGGAAAGCAGACAAAAGAGGTGAAATTATATTACAGATTTTGCCACAGGGAGGAAAAAGAAAGACGCAATTAGCAAAGGCATTAAGAGGAGCTGAGAGAGAAGAGCCTGCCATCAGCTACAACACCTACATCCACCAACACTGCTGCTGCTGCTGCTCACCATCAGATGTAGAAGATCCGTTTGAGCTCATGACCGTCCGTGTTTACAGGTCAATAATGCCTACCGGGTGTTTAGAAACTGGTCCATCTAGTCACACTGAGGAGAAAGCTGGACAGGTGCTATTATTCCTGAACCCTTCATCAGACCAGTGCTGTTTCTGGCTGTGTGTTGCTTAAAGCTCTGTATCTGATCTGAACAGTTTGTTTTGTCATCGTGTCACATGTTATAGAGCGTAGCAGTGATGATTTATTTTTTTCACCCTGGTTCCCTTGACAAAAAAAACCCAACAGGATTTTTCCATTGACTTTTGGACTATTGTAGAACATAAGCTCTGTGACCAACAAAAGTTTGATTCCTATACACACACACACACACACAAACACATAGTAATTTTGACATTGAAGTCATGCGACCATGGTGTACTTTGTTTATAGCTTTAACTTTTTAATTCTGCCAACTGTATTAAAAAAAAAAAAAAATATATATATATATATATATATATATATATATATATATATATATATATATATATATATATATATATATATATATATATATTATTTTTTTTTTTTTTTTTTTAATACAGTTGGCAGAATTAAAAAGTTAAAGCTATAAACAAAGTACACCATGGTCGCATGACTTCAATGTCAAAATTACTATGTTTCTGGCAACTTTTTTAGTCTTTATTTAATATAAGATAATATAATAATAATATAATATAATAGTTTTTTTTATCCCATTGGCAATTTGTTGTGCATGTTTTAACATGTAAACCTCACTAAATTTAGTTTAGTTTAATTTAGTTTGGTTTTTGACCAAACTAAGACAAAAAGTGAAAGCTACATTTTTGAAATTGAGCAAAAGTTTAGAATACATATATGTATATTTAAAAAATATATGCAATATATATATATATATATATATATATATATATATATATATATATATATATATATATATATACAAAAAATATATACAGTTGCATATACACTACCGTTCAAAAGCTTTAGATCAGTAAGACTTGTAATGTTTTTTAAAGAAGTCTCTTATGCTCCTCAAGGCTGCATTTATTTGATCAAAAATACAGAAAAAACTGTAATCTTTCAAAATGTTATTACAATATAAAATAATGGTTTCTATTTTAATATACTTTAAAGTATAATTTATTTCTGTGATGCAAAGCTGAATTTCCATCAGCCATTACTCCAGTCTAAAGTGTCACATGATCCTTCAGAAATCATTCTAATATGCTGATTTATTATCAGTGCTGGAAACTGTTGTGCTGCTTAATATATTTTTTTTCTGTTTTTTTTTTTTTTTTTTTGTTTTGTTTTGTTTTGGAACCTGTGATACTTTTTTTCAGGATTCTTTGATGAATAAAAAGTTAAAAAGAACAGCATTTATTTATAATATAAATCTTTTCCAACAATATACACTACCGTTCAAAAGTTTGGGGTCAGTAAAATTTTATTCTTTCTTTTTTTTGAAAGAAATTAAACCTTTTATTCAGCAAGGATGTGTTAAATTTATAAGAAGTGATAGCAAAGATTTATATTGTTAGAAAATATTTATATTTTGAATAAATGCTGTTCTTTTTAACTTTTTATTTATCAAAGAATCCTGAAAAAAAGTATTGCAGTTTCCAAAAAAAATATTTGGCAGCACATCTGTTGCAAACACTGATAATTCTAATAATAAATCAGCATATTAGAATGATTTCTGAAGGATCATGTGACACTTTAGACTGGAGTAATGGCTGATGGAAATTCAGCTTTGCATCACAGAAATAAATTATACTTTAAAGTATATTAAAATAGAAACCATTATGTTATATTGTAATAACATTTTGCAAGATTTCAGTTTTTTTTTTTTTTTTCTGTATTTTTGATCAAATAAATGCAGCCTTGATGAGCATAAGAGACTTCTTTAAAAAACATTACAAGTCTCACTGATATAAAACTTTTGAACGGTAGTGTACATTAGGTCTAGGCTAGTTTAACCGAAATCTTAAAGGGTAAAAAAAAAAAAAAATATATATATATATATATATATATATATATATATATATATATATATATATATATATATGATATCTAGTCTGGATTTTTTTCTTTCTTTCAGTGTTAAAAATGAAAGTACCAGCAATTTTGCAAATTAATTGTTTGAACTGTACTTTACTGAGCTGTCATGCTATTTTTAATTAGTAAAAGTCAAAATCCAAATCCAGTATTCACCCCACTCTCTAAAATTAGTCATTTCACTTAAATGTGGTGTCTAGGGCTGTACGTCAACAGTTAACAAAAATAGATGAATTCTCGATCACTTTTTTTCCTCTTTCTCTCTACATCTAAACTTGGCACTCGATATTAATTGGTACTTTAATTCTGCGGTTAATTGGCCTTCAGAAAGCTCACAACGAAGCGGAACCAGTGGGTGCTAAAGAGGCTTGAAATGTGGTGAATTTCTTTTTATATTTAGCTCCGTGATTAAGATGTTGGCACTGTCGCTCATTTGTTTATTCAGAGGTAATGAGTCTAATTAATGTCAACTGTACGGAAATGAGTAATGCTGTATATTCATGTAATGCAGAAAATGGCGCTGACGGGGAATGAATTGGCGGCAACTCAAATGCCCGCAAAACCTGTCAATGCAGTCCTAGAGCAGCTGATTGCTAAATCATTTTTATGCAGTTGCTAAGGTGTTCAGGGTGGTTTTTGTGGTGTTTCTAGGGTGCTCTGGGTGAATGGTTGGCCACCCATAAGTCACATGTTCTTTTGCACTACAGTATTTTTTTCTTGTTTTACATTTACATGTATTAAAACATTCATGAAGATGCATAAGAAGCATAACTGCATAAAATATAAAACTTGTTTTCAGAGAATATGTCTTGAAATCTGTTGCTTTTTCTTACCCTTGGTGTTTTTATGCATAAATGTAACAAACTTTTGTTAGGTTTAAGCTTAAAAAACAATTTGCCAAAGAAAAATCTTACAATTATTAAAAAATTCAAAATTACAGTTTGCATTTATAATTAGTATTTAATTAATTGGCATTTACTAGTATTTATAATTAGTATTTATAGTACTATAGCAAAATTGTTTTGTTTTAAGGATTGTTTTAATGAAAAACAAGACAAAAAATACTGATTAAGAAAATAATTTGTCTCCTATATATGGGTCTATGCCAGTTTCCACCCATTTTCATTGTCCACATTGTCTAAAAAAAAAAAAAGTTTGATCACTTTGAAGTCACATGATTTGAGGCATCATTGATGCCTGTAAATAATGCAGGACTAATGTTATTTAAAGGGATAGTCCACCTAAAAATGAAAATTCTGTCATCATTCAAGTTGAGTTTTGTTCTTATGCTAAACACAAAAGAAGAAATTAACTAAACAGTTGTTGGTAGCGATTGACTTCTATAGTATTTTTTTGTTCCATACTATGGAAGACAATGGCTACAGTCAACTATTTAGTTACCAGCATTCTTCAAAATATCTTTTGTGTTCAACGGAAGAAAGAAACTCAACTTGATGGTGAGTAAATTATGACAGAATCTTCATTTTTGGGTGAACTATCCCTTTAAGTATTATTGACTTCCTATTATAGTTTTTGTTAATATTTTGAATTATATTTTATTTTTACATTTTCACTTGAATTTTAAAATTTGTTTTCGGGTTTTGCTTTTTGTTTTTATTTTTTAATAAAATACGTAGTTTTCAAAAAAAGATTTTTTTGCCTTGTGCAAATTTTTTATTATTTATTTATTTTTGTTATATTTTTAGTTAAGTATAATAACGTTGAGCTACATTCCATTAAAGTTTACACTTTGCAGTTAGGAGTTTGTTTAAATCCATCCACTCCATGTCCAAAACGCCCCTGTTGATCTCAAGACAGTGACTGCTATTACTTGTCAAACCCACTTGTACGGTTGAGATAAAAATGGTGTAAATATCATTACATACTCTCCATATGCCGGAGACATATGCAAATGTGCTAAGTCAGGGATTGCCACTCGTCCCCGCTGCCTCTCTCTCTCTGTGCACACAATTATCTCAAGTCCTTGTTCAGTATTCTGTCTACTTTTGTTTTCCATACAAATAATTCAATTAGACAGCAGAGAAGTATCCTTGATTTCGCCTCCCTGTTTATCAATGGTTTATTCGCTCACCCATGGCGTCTTTTATATCAGGATGAGAGCTTTTCACACAAGTGGAGAGACAAGCAGCAATCAGTGCATTTTATGCAAAGCTGAAAACACCGTTCGGCTTGTCAGGTTTGCAAGAGGGTGGTCCTCAGCATGTCGAACGGTGTGCTGCTAATAAGCTCGTCATCTGAGAATGCAGCTTGGCTTCTCTGCAAAAGGAGTAAGTGGTCGGCTGGAGCTGCCACCGCTATTATGAGGGATTCTCTTGAGTTTAGAAAAATACCAGAGGTAATGCAAAACTAATAGGTGGGTAAACAGTTTGAGAATGCCGCTGTATAGATTGTGGGCCTCAATGCAATAACCTGTTATGAAACGGGCTGTTGTTTCGATGGCACGACAGGATACGGGCATCCCCTTGACAGAAAAGGAGAAAAAGAGAAATAGAAAAGGCAAAGCGGGGCTCCTTACTGGGATTAGAGAAAGGAGAGGCATGACCAGCATACTGATGGAGACGAGGTAGAAAAACATCGAGTGCTCGTATGTAGTCGGTGTCTGCCAAATGGCCTTTACAGTGAAGGGCGCCCGGCAATAAAGCACACGGCTATGTGACTGTCCAGGGGACGAGTCAATGCGCCAAAATAATTGGAGGATGGTGTGTGACATTTTGAGTAGCTTTACTCAGCACTAAAAAGATGAAAGACAACGAGGAACCGCAAGGTTAGCGCGGTCGGCTACGGATGAAAAAAAAGGAGATTTGAAAGCTGGGCTCCGCCGTGCATTGTGTGGGTGGGGATAGTCCTCTAATGACTAGAAGATAAAACAGGAGGTCTGGTAGATTCATGAAGCCTAATGTTTCAAAGCGCGGCGATGGAATATTTTTATCAGCAGAGAGGGTGAAAGAGAAGCGCTGTGAAGCAGAAAGACAGAGAGGAAGGATGACAGCTCACTGGTGGAAGATGACAGGAGCGGCAGAGGGAGAGGGAGGATATTTGAGGGAAAGTGTAACACAGGGATGCTGTCAAGCCTCAAGCAAGCTTCATTTAACAAGCTGCAAAATTGAGGGATGGAGAAGGATTCAGGGAGGCGCGCAGGAGCGTCCACGACCTCCTCTGCCTCCTGTATGTGCACGAGAAAACCTTGCACATGAGTCTGATTATGTAAACGTGAAGACTGATGAAACAGTTGGTGAATGGTCACAAGATATTGATCTACTGTCAGTACGTCATCTAGATGGATGGATGGATGGATGGAGAGATAGATATGTAGACAGACAGACACATAGATGGGTAGATAATCTGTGCTTGCCGAATGGTCTATCTATCTATCTATCTATCTATCTATCTATCTATCTATCTATCTATCTATCTATCCAAGGATAAATAGATGGATAGCAGTTAATATTCTCAGAAGGCTTGTAGACCAGAGGTATCAGATGTTGAGGATTGTTGACAAGTGAAGCTCGAATTGTCCAGAGATGAATGTCTCTCTGCATCAGTCTTTCAGTGATATATGATAGAGATCTCATAGATGGTCGTGTTTTATCATCTGGTCTCCTACATAATGGCTGGCCTCAAGAATGACTGAATAAAAACAGCATTCCTTATCTGAACGCCTCCCATAGATAAACCCACCCTCAGAAACATCTGTGCCACATCCACACACACAGACCACTGGGCTTCAGATCAGAGATGAGAGGAGGCCATCTTATCTGTAACACCCCAGAACCACTTCAAGCATGTTCACGCTCGCTATACTCCCATGAGACTCAGATCCAACATCCCGAGTCCTTCCCCTGGCCCAATCTAACCCAACCACGCATCGAACACCCACAGCACACTTATCTTCCTCTGGACAGACTAAATGTCAACCTTACACCATGCTGGAATGCGATTAGCTCCATCATTGCTATTAGCACTAGCTAATTTCGTTCAAGGCTCCCTCCAATGTTTCATTTATCGGTCCTCTCAATTGGCTGGCTTTTCTCGCTTGTGTTGGCTGATGGATGGGAATGGATCCCGCGGCACAATTTTTTGCCGGTAGCATTCACACATGCGGGCACAAGTACAGACAGGTCGTGCACTCACAGGCAGGCAGCCATTTTAGAGCTGTTTAATGTATAGAAGAGAACATTTGGTTGCTGTGTCTGAATTAAATACATGCTGTTTTTAGTTAACTCATTTGAAATGGCTTATATTAGACTTACATTTGTATTTTTTAAAGGTCAAGTCATTTCCTCGAGAGATTTACTGTACACTTACCTTCCTTTACAATGCACTTTTTTTTTCCCCCCAGATAGATAATAAAAGTAATGTAATGGAAGTGTGATTATTATGAAGATATTAATGTATTAAAAAAAATAATAATTATTTATTAATAAAAAAATGCATTTTATATTTCAAAGAAAAAATGCATTTTGTATTGTCACAAAAGGCAAAGCAAATTATGAAAATAATATTTGGAAATATTTACTTTCTATTATTCCATTTCTATTATACCATTTCTATATACTTTTTTACCATATTAATGCCAGGTACACATTATAAATGTAGCTTTAAGATATTTTTTATTTCAATTTAAATTGATTTGTAAATACATTTTTACAATGTATTCGTAATTTACTATAATTCCAAAGCAACTTGAAAAGTTTCACAACTGTTCAAAAGTCATGTTAAGATTTTGTAAAGTTTGTAAAGGCTGCATTTATTTATAATTTCAGAAACAGTAAAAACAGTAATGTTGTGAAATATTTCACATGAAATATTCACATATTTCAAATGCAATTTATTCCTATGATGACAAAGCTGAATTTTCAGCAGCCATTACTCCAGTTTTCAGTGTCATATTGTCATATGATCTTACAGAAATCATCTATAATACAGAAATCAAATATATGTAGATATACGCTGATAATTTCTTATTATCAATGTTGAGAACAGTTGAAAACTGCTTAATATTTTTGTGGAAACGGATGTATTTTAGCAGTATTCTTTGTCTTTGGTAAATAGAAAGTTAGTAAAACTGTTTCTTTAAAATATAATCTTTTGTAACATTATAAATGACTTTACTGTCACCTTTAATCAATTTCATGCATACTGGCTGATTAAAAGTATTGAAAAAATGTGTTTCATGATCACAGTTAAACATTCACATTTTCCAGCTTATGTAAAATTGTTCAGCAGACCAACAGATTCCACAGCAAACATGAAATCATGTCTTTCCTGCCAAATGAAGTAGCTGCTGTCCTGACCTTGAGCTGACCCCTTGGCTTTTTGTCTCTTCTCAACAGGTGGTCGCCTCCTCTGCCTGGTGTTATGGCTTAACCTGGTGCCAGTGATGAACGGCTGCCCAGCGAAGTGCGTGTGCTACAGTGAGCCGAGGCCAACCGTGGCCTGTCAACAGCAGGGTCTGTTCTCCATTCCCACCGAGATCCCCGTCCGTAGCCAGCGAATATTCCTCCAGAGCAACAAACTGACAGTGGTTCGATCGACCAGCTTTAGTTCAGTGCATAACCTCACCGTCCTGTGGATGTACTCGAATAACATCAGCCATATTGAGGCAGGGGCCTTTTACGGGCTGGAGAGACTGGAAGAATTAGACATCGGCGACAACAGCAACCTTCGGATCATCAGTCCCACCGCGTTTCGGGGTCTGACCAAGCTGCATACCCTTCACCTGCACAGGTGCGGACTGTCCGAGCTCCCGGTGGGAGTTTTCCGAGGACTCTTCTCGCTTCAGTATCTCTACCTGCAGGATAATAACCTTCTGGCGCTGCACGACGACACTTTCCTGGACCTGGCCAACCTCACCTACCTATTCTTACACAACAACAAGATCAAGGTGGTGACCGATCACATGCTGCGAGGCCTCATCAACCTGGACCGTTTGCTCCTGCACCAGAACCGCATCATACACGTGCAACAGCGGGCTTTCAATGACCTGGGCAAGCTGACCACCTTGTTTCTCTTTTTCAACAACCTGACCATGTTGACAGGAGAGGCCATGAACCCGCTGGTGTCCCTCCAGTACCTGAGGCTCAACGGAAACCAGTGGATTTGCGACTGTCGAGCCAGGCCGCTGTGGGACTGGTTCAAACGCTTCAAAGGGTCCAGCTCCGAGTTGGAGTGCCACCTTCCGGCCTCTCTGACCGGGAAGGACCTCAAGCGACTGAAAAGTGACGATTTGGAGGGATGCGTGGACTCTCCGTCGCAGGTTCAAACCAGCATCTTCAACTCCAAAGCACGCTCCGGAAAGTTCCTCTCGCTCGACGATCCCCTCGTCGAAAGCATTCCCAGGTGCTGTCTTTCGGATAACGACAAATCCTCCATTATCTCCAGTAAGTCCCTCCCGGATCCTTCATCCTACAACAGCCGGCAGATCACCAACAATCCCCTGAAAGAGAAGGAGAACATCTCCAAAACCAAATTGCGGGAGGTAGAGCGAACGAAAAACGACACCCGCAATAAGCAGAGTCTCAACGACGGTCCTTTGGGAACCATGTCCAACAATCTGGACCAGACCTTGGACAAAATCAACCCAGATCTTCTCGACAATCTGGAACCTTCTACAGCGCCAACCAGAAAGAAAAAAAAGTGCTCCAAAAAGCCCAAATCAGACCAGTATTGTCTAAAGGCTCACGCATCCTCCATTCAAGTATTGGCTGTTCTCTTTCTCCCCTTGTTCTGGTTGTCTCTGGCTTTGTCCTAGTTCATACTCTTGTCCATCAGTTTGCTCTTGACAATGACACAAAATACCTGCAGTAGCCTATGTGGACAGGCAAAAGACGACGAAAAGGGGGTTACGACGTTGCCCCGCATGGTTGAGAATAAGCTGTAATGCTAAAGACGCATTAAAAGAAATGGATGCCTTTACAGAATACATGACATCTAATGTATATAAAACTCAGTGCCCAAATGTTTGTTCTATGTACTTTTAATGTGCTGTGTTTAAGCAACACTGCGGAGAGTTCCCTATTCCCACATCACCTCCAAAAAAAAGTTGATCAGAAAGTGACTATTGTAGATGAACCACTAAAAAAAAAAAAAAAAAAAAAAAGAGAAGAAAAAAATCCTTAAACCATGACTAAACTAGAGCGCTGAAAGCACCCAGGAATGTTGCCGATGAGAAACCGAAGGGTAGTGACATGATTTTTTTTTCCCCCAATATTTTTTTTTTCTTTTAAAAGTGATACATTTGTTCTATGCTGCTTTTTATGTTTCTTAGTATTTCAGTAAAGACAAATGTTTAACTCTCCCCAAATACGTGCTATGTTCTGTTTGCGTCATGACACACTGCAGGTGGCATCTTGGGAAGGAATGCTGTCTATTTGTTCACTGAAATTGCGATGGAATCATAGATATGCATTTTATTTTGCTGGTGTACAAACATAAATATATGACAAATAAAATATCTCATTTTTTACAGTTGGCTTCTCATGTGACTGAGGAACATAGCATATACTAAGTTCATTTTATATTATAGGTATATTGCAAACAAAAGCTAATTATCTTTTTTTTTTCTTACAAATTCAAAGACTAAATGAAACCCAAAGGACCTGAATGTCTATTTTGTGTATATTCCATTAGGATTGAAACCTCAAAGGCACACATTTCTGCTCATTAATGAACTTTAACATAATCACTAATGATTCATCCATGTGTGAAGCTCAGAAATTCACAACATAAAGCTTGCCAAAACAACCAGACATCTTTCATAACCAAATTAATGAATTTGACACTGACTGAATTTGAGAGTACTCCTCATAGTACAGGTTTCTTACTCTTGGCATTCATCATTAAGGACTTGAAAAAATATGACATTTCTGTAGTATTTGTGTGTGGTGTGAGGAAATGCTGATGAACAATTATGATAAAATGCACGGCAGCAGAAGTAAAAGCTATATTTTTTGGCTACATTTGCGATTGACAATGCCAAATGCCACTTAAAATACAAGAAAGCAGTTCATTAATATTCTATTAATAACACAAAATTCATAAGACATCATAACTAGTGATTTATTTTTATTAATGTTCGGTTTTAATAACTTCCTCCTACACTTTCATATGTTTATGCAAACTTACATTCACATTTTACATTTATCCATTTAGCACATGCTTTTATCCAAAGTGAATTACAAAAGAGGAACAAATTCAGAGTAAATGGAAGTACTCAGCCTAATTTGTATTAAAAGAAAATGCTAAATCTTGAACAAAGGACAATGAATTTTTGCGATACTATATTTAGTATACTGAGGAATATTAAATGCTAATTTCAAAAAATAATGTCAAAATTTATGTGATCCATATGCTACATGATAGATATATATATATATATATATATATATATATATATATATATATATATATATATATATATATATATATATATATATGGCTCAGGTTGGCTGGTACTTTATCATGTATTGTAAAACCTGCAAAACATTTGTTGTCATCTTTAAGTAGTTCCTCAACAGAGATCACAACATATTTATTTATCTAAAATAGAATTATTGCACTATTTATTGCCAATTTAGATTGGAAATGTCATATGAATGAACAACCTCTAATCTGTAGTACACACTGACAAGCGCTCAAGTATGGATCATAGACTATCACACTGTAGGAAACCATGTTCTGTCCTCTCCCATAAACAGATGGCGGCCCGTGCTGGGATTGTTTGCGGATGATGACCCATTGCTTTGTCAAATCTGGCTGGTGCTCAAGTCCTCGTCCACTGCCTTCAACTACTCGTGCACTGCAGGAGTCTGGCAGAAGAGAGCGAAGCACACTTCAGTAGGGAGAGGTTTAGCCAGCAGTCGTATGTTAAACTAAACACAGTCCTGTCAGCTCACTTACACCCCATCTACACTGCTAGCAACACGGTAAAACTAGAACGCTCATATGATTATCAACAAAACTGTCTATAACATGCACGATAAGCGTGCTTTGATGAACAAGCTGTGTTGCTTAGAATGAGAGTGTTCATGGATTTCTGTGTTGCACACTTGCAATGTAGATGGCGTGTAATTATGAGAACAAACACTTGAGGTTTAAAAGGTCAACAGAATTGATAACCCATTTTACTTACCTGGAAAACAATATAGTACCAGATTTTATTCTCTGGGAACTGGTTGGTCCAAGAAAGGTGGAACACATTAATACAATGGCCTTCCTAAAACACAACTACAACTTATTGATTGAAACTTAAGTGCCTTTATAGGTGACATCAGCAAAATAAATAAATAAATAAATAAATAAGATTGTGATTTTATCAATTGTGGTGAATTATCAATGCATAGTGTGTGTGTGTATGTAAATACATATGTGTGTGTGTGTGTGTGTGTGTGTGTGTGTGTGTGTGTGTGCGCGCGTGCGTGCATGTGTATATATATATATATATATATATATATATATATATATATATATATATATATGCGTGTGTGTGTGTGTGTGTATATACCATATTCACACACACACACACACAATATGCATAATTGATCATTCACCACAATTAAAAAAAAAAAAATCACAATTAATTTTAAATTAATAATCAAGTAATGTTATATATAGTACTTTCTTTAGTACTATCCTTAAAGCATTTTTATGTTTCCAGGTTTCTTTTTATTTTTAGTTAAATTTTCAGTAATTTTTAGTTTTTTAAATATTTAATTTTATTTTTAAATATTTTTATATTTTAGTGTTAATATTTTTGTACTTCAACTGACACTTATTTTATCTCAGTTATTTGCCAGTGCAACATTTCTGATTTTCATTTAAAGTTTCCCATCATATATTTTTATATGCATAGATAGATAGATAGATAGATAGATAGATAGATAGATAGATAGATAGATGTGTATTAATGTATTAAATGTAATGTAATTAAATGTAATGAAATGTATTAATAAATATTTATTATTATTATTATTATTATTATTATTACTATTATTATTATTTTTGTTGTTGTTGTTGTTGTTGTTGTTATTATTATTTTAAGTTAATATTAATTCTTAGTTCCTTTTTTTATTTTTATTCATCTAGAAGTTCAGCAATACACTAATTTAATTAAAAAGTAAGCATGTAAAGGCAAACTTATGATGTTTTAACTGAAATTCAAATTTTTATTTAAAGAAAATACTGACCAGGGATGTACAGGACAGTGGATTATTGTGATAATTCATTTAGCGCCACTAAATAAAGGCTGAATGCTAGATAATAATGTTAAAATAGTCAGTGTATTAATGTTAAAGTGAACCATATGTCACATGATATACTGTACATGGTGCATCCTCTCAGACAGCATTATCTGAAACTCAATCCTAAAACGCTGATATTTAAGAGACGCTACAGTGCTTTCTCTCAACTTAAACAACATAAGAACCCCATGAGACGAGCTCCACAGGTTAAACCAAAAAAATACACAGTCTTAAGATGTCTTAAAAACGCATCGACTTACGTTGAGCGAGAGCTGTCTGGGGAATGGTCTGAGGCCTCGTTTGATGTGTTTCCTCTATTCTTTTTAAGAGTAAAGGTCACTGGTTTTGCAGTCACCTGTTCAGGCCGACTGACATTCAGAGTTTTTCATAGCTTGTGGCTTTAAATGAAATCCCAGAGTAAAACCAATCCATCCCTTATCAAAAAAAAGGCCCGCACTGTCTCTACAGAGAATTCACATCTTCCTGCAAGGTTTCTGGGTCTTCAGAAATGACATCAAAGTCCGCATTTAACCTTTAATGGTGCAGGAAAAACGATGGGCTGGAATATTGTGTATGAGGCTTATGGCGGGCGTCTACACGTCGTGATAAGGAGGAAAGTGGTAAGTGATAACACCGAGGAGGGGGAAGTGTCGCTGTCATAATGTGCAGTGGTAATTATCAGTCTTACTCTCTCCGGGCACCGAGCCGAGCTCCTCGACATGCCGAGGAGCCGCTGTATTTACATCATCTGCCCCAGGCATCTGCCGCAGCCTTGCGAGAGTATGAAATTGAGTTTATTTACGCCACCCACTCTTAGTACCACACAATATCACTCATCACGATTCTCTGCAGGAAAATCACACACGCGGCGGGCCGATGAGAGTCCAACAATCAGACGTGCTTTATGTGTTTAGACTGGATTGTGATGTAAATGATGGTCGTTTGATGTCTTTTAATCAAGTTGTGCTGTTAACCTGCAGCTTGCGTTTGAACACAGGAATGGTAACGGCTGTAGAGCATCAAGCCTTTGGACTACAGGCATCATTGTGGTCTCTTTTGTAAGAAGACTTCTGGGAGTTTGTTATGCATTAATGTCATAAAGGAAAAATATTTTATATGCTGATTCGCATGTAAAAGTTCTATGTGCATTATACGGAGCTCCACAGGGGACATGATGATGGACAAAAATTCAGCGGGAGGAAAATTAATGCTTCCCCCCCAAGAAACTGATTTGCGTGTAAAAGTTCTGCATTCTCACAAGAAACTTCTCCTTGTGAAGTATTTTGTTTGTTTGTTTTTGGAAAAAAAAAAATAAATAAACTTTTTCTTCCAACCTAATTTTAAAAATTTTACCAGCAAATGTTAAAAATTTTACAGGCAAATGTAAAAGCATTGAAAGTTTTTTGTCCCATGCACTTAATATTCAAAGTTTTGCTAGCGAACACAACATTTCTAAGCGGAATGCAAAACCTTTTGAGAATGAATGCAAAGTTTCTCAAAAAAATTAAAAATATTTTCAGGCAAATGTAGAAGCATTAAAATATAGATTTCATCCCATTTCACATTAAAAGTTTTGCTAGTGAACACAAAGTTTATCAAGGAAACACTCTTAAAAATAAAGGTGCTTCACGATGTCATAGAATAACCTTTTTTGTTTAAATGGTTCCATAAAGAACCTTTAACATCTGAATAACCTTTCTGTTTCACAAAAGGTTCTTTGTGGCGAAAGAAGGTTCTTCAGATTATAAAAAGGTAAGAAAGAGATGGTTCTTTAAAGAACCTTTGACTGAATGGTTCTTTGTGGAACCCAAAATGGTTCTTCTATGGCATCGCAGTGAAGAACCTTTTAAGCACTTTTATTTTTAAGAGTGAATGCAAAACACTTTGCAAACGAACTGACAGTTTCTTAGAGAAATGCAAAAATTTTCCTTGGTAGCATTAGAATTAGACATTAAGCATTAGAAAGATGTGTGTCATGGTTGGTTAACAGGTGCCAATTTGAGTGAAGAAAAAAAAAAAAAATAAATAATATATATATATATATATATATATATATATATATATATACACACATACATACATACATACATATGCACACATATACACACTGGAGTTTCCCTTCAGTTCAACTTTTGGATCCCAAATCCCAGAACAAAAGCCAGCCTTTTCAACTTGGCCTCAGACTTCTGGATCCCGCTGTACAGTTCTACAAAAATACGCGTCTACTACCTGCTTAAGCCACTGACAACAAGCTGTGTTGGTATATTTGCTGGCGGGAATCATCCACTGTAGATAATCTGCACAAATTAAGAGAAGATCTTGTGGAAAATCCAGAGTTTATCTCACAACGAACGAGAGGATTAAACGCGGCAGCTTTGCAAATCCCAGCAGCTAGCCATTGTTTTCGATTAACCTTCACCAACAGAATAGCTTGAAGGAACGCTTAAAAGACACTGATCTGCAGCTGAGGTCAAGAGACAGGAAATAAGTGAACAGTTCCCTCCGGAAAACACCAGAGAACATCCCTCCTCCTCTGAATGTGAGAGACTGGGATGAAGACATTAGTTTGCAGGGGTTTGCAGAGTTTCAGTACAAAACGGCCCATTCGATTTCTCTCTTTCTTTATAGCCATTTTGAGTTCTCTATTTGTACTTGCCTGAAAGAACAATCTCTGCATCTCTGAAAATCTGTAGGCGTCCTGCACCATTCTGAAGTCATTCTGTTACACTGGGACTGGGTTGTGAGAGTCTGTGGTTTACCCTGTTATCAAAAGAACAGAAAACAGAAAATTAGCCCTAATTATATCACCCACCCGTCTGCAGCAAAGACTCATTCCACCACAAACTGGCAATTTGGCAGCGACACAACATCTCAATATAGACAACGAATGTGACTCCAGGGATTTATATAAATGTTGTTAACGTCAATTACACAAACTGGATGATTTGGCTCTAAAATGCTCATTTAAATTGATTTTAGCACATTTTGTCTCGCAGTTTAATACTTTTAAGGACGTGTTGTTTTAGAGTAAACATTGTTTTTTTCTGAAGGGTTCAACTACACAGGAGGCTTCACAATTATTACTTAGCAAAATGTGGGAGGAAAAAATAAAACAAATAAAACTGATATGTAAGAAACATTAATACTCTGGAAATTTAATTTTAACCATTAGACAAGTGGCTACTTAGACAATGTTTGTTAATTTGACTCATGAGCAACCCATTCTGACCATTTTTGTGAACCAGCTCAATCAATTCACTGAAAAGATCTGATTCAAAATAACTTTGTTCATGAATCAGACTTGAACAGACCAAGAAGAATACCAGTAAATTAGTTTATTCCATATACAAAGCTTAATGGCACTTTTGCTTCCTTTCTGAACTACTGTTCTATTCCAGTAGACCAAGACAATTCTTATAACAAACTTCATTGAAAGTATACCTTTTTTTGGACATGATGCTTTTTAAGTATTTTTATATGTTCAGGCTGCAGATCAGCACTGAATTCATTCAGCATGGGAGGCGTATGGCCATCTGGCTAAAGGCGGCAAACACATTTCACATGCTTTTAGCCTGCGGCCATAAGAGCACATGACCATTGAGGGCCATTTGAACTGAAGTTCAAGATTTTCACAAGAAGTTTATCAACTATATGATTGTGCCAAATGGCACAGCGAAGCTGCAGAGATTACAGGAGTCAAGCCAAGAAGAGGAACGTGTGGGTATTGAATGAAAACTGTGTGTTAATAATACACAGAGAGAGAGAGAGAAAAAAGAAAACGGCTCTCGTTCACTAATAATTGCAAGTATTCTTCTAAAATTGTTATTTCTTCTAAAAATGTACTTTCTTACATAATCGGCTGAACTTTTATGCCCAGACTGAGCTGTAGTACTGCACAATTTTTGCTTCTCTGAAGATTTTGAAAGACTGCCATATTACTTTTCTTTTTCTTTGAGAGAAATTACAACTTTTATTCAGCAAGAACAAATTAAAATGAAATGAATTAAATTTCTATTAATCAAATAGTCCTGAAAAAGTATTATGGTTTCCACAAAACTATTAAGCAGCACAACTGTTTTCAACATTGATAATAACGTTTCTTGAGCACAAAATAATTATATTATAATGAACAATCTAAAATGAATCCTAAAAAAAAATGATTTATGTTTTATTTTTATTATATTTTATTTATAAATATATATAAAAAAAAATCAAAATAAAATATGAAAATCTTAAACATTTTATTTCCACTAATTACCAAGGCATCATTTCTCATTTAATTTTATTTTAACTTTTCAAACTAAAAATGCAATCCAAATGAAAAAGAATTTTATACAGATTTAAAAAAAGAAAAGACAACAAAATGACTAAATTTGTCACAAACAGGGAGGGAAACAACAGGTAAGTAAACAATAGGCAGGTTTATTGAATAGCTGGGGATGGGAGATTGTGGAGAGCAATGGCAGGTGAGCCTGAATAAAGAAACCAGTTCTTGGGGCTTAGCTGAATAATGAAAGACTGTCTCTTTGCAGGTTTGCTGGTGCTGAGGTGTCCAGGAATGAGGGGGATCAACAGAGGAGGTTCGCTGGAGTAACTCTGGAGGTACGTCTGGAGATCAAGAGGTAAGTAAATACAGGTTAGTATCGTAAGGGAGTCAGGCACAGTTCAGGATAGTGAACGGTAGACCAGACAATGAGTGTCTGAGTGAAGCGTGTATTTGAAGGGGTGCTGATTAGTGGCTGCAGGTGCGGGTGATCAGTATTCAGGTGATTGTGATCTGGTGATTGTTGTGGCCGGTGACTGAAGTGACTGTGATTGTGAATTCCTGACATCTTTAAGAAAATTCAAAATGAAAACAAAAATATAAATATAAAAATTCAAACAAATACAAAATATTAAAAACTGTAATAGTATATCAATGATACAAAAACAACACTGCTTTTGTTGATCAAATAAATGCAGACTTGGTCAGTAAAAAAATAACTGTAATAAATACTCACCTTATTCATTGTTTTTCATCATCAGTTATCTGGTTAGTGTTTTCAGCAAATGTTTCTTCAGTCCACTGGAAGAAAATACAAAAGAGAGAAACTGCCACAGCATAACCAGCACTTCACTGATTCAGTTCAACAGACTTACATGTCCCGTTCTAGACTTCAGTGGCCTCAATTTATTCATTCTATAATTGTCTTTATCTTTCAAAGTCTTTTGAAATCCCAGATGTAAAAAAAAAAAAACATCATGCATTTCTTTGCAACTTCATCGATCTCTCTCAGAAAGTTAATCTACGTTAATCTTCTGCATGCGTGATTGATCTCATCCAACATATTTTAGAAAAAGATAATTAGACTGCATTTTCCACAGAGCACATTGTGTCTCCTCATCTTCAGTTTCACTTAATTGACCTTTAAAGATGCTGTTCAGGTTCTTTGTGGAGCCTCTGGTCACTGTGAACTTAAAGAACTCTTCCATTTCTACTTTTGTATTTATAACAGCATATAACTTTGGAATAACATGAGGGTGAGTGAATAATGAAAGAATATTTATTGTTCAGTGAATTATTCCTGCAGCTTGTGTTTAATGAAGATTAAAGTTCACCCGTTGATTTGATTTCATGCAGCGCAACGTGTTCATCGTTAAGTTTCTTGAGAGAACTTCTTTAAATTTGGAACCTCCTAAAAGAGGTTGATTCGATTTTCCGTGATCTTGCACGCAACAAGGTGCAAACACAAGATGCGGAAGTGATGTGTCTACAAAGCAAACAGGAATGACTCAATTCTTAAGGTTCATGGCCCTCTGAAACCGTACGCCCGTGTGTGGAGGATGAATCTGTTCCTCCTCTCATTGCTTTTGATCCAAAAATAAAATCAAAAGCGGCACAACTCCTACAGAACTACATACCAGCCAAATGGTTCATATAGCCGTGCATCTAGCATGAGTGTGTAGGCCAGCTGAGAGAGATGTGCCTTTGAACTCCAGTGTTTCAAAAAAGCCAGAACGCCCACTCGCAAACTGGAGAGGTTCATATTTCTCTTTTTAGATGTAAAACGCACATTCACGGTCATTTACTGTTCATGCATATAAAAATAATATTAAATAGCATAACTGAACACACAAATAACTCTGACGTCTACAAAGTCACTTCAGGTGAATCTCACATAATGTCCGGGTCACATTTTAGCTCTAAATCTACATCAATAACATAATAGTATACATTTTTGATTAAACAATAATAATAATAATAATAATAATTATTATTAAATAAATGCAACCTTTGTGAACAAAATACATTGTTTTTAAAAAACAGCTATAATAATAATAATAATAATAATTATAATAATTATTATTATTATTATTATTGTTGTTGTTATTATTATTATTATTATTGTTATTATGAAATGACAACTATAAATGCAATTAATATTTAAATTTAATTCATTTTAATTATGTCATTATTTTTATTAATTTTATTTATTTAAATTAAAATTAGTTACATTTAACATTCTATTAATTTAAAAATTCAAATTTATTATTACTATTACTAAATGACACAATTATAAATTAAATTAATATTTAAATTTATAATTTTTTTCATTTTTGTTTTTTATTAATTACTAATTTTATTTAATTAAATTATTAATTAAATATTTAATTATTACCTGCTTTCTTACTATTTCTTACATTATAGTTATTTCAAAAAACATCTCTTTTTGTTTTTCTCAAAAATTAAATAACTGACTCCAAACTAATAACAACAACAACAATAATAATAATAATAATAATAAATGCTATATATATATATATATATATATATATATATATATATATATATATATACACACACACACACACACACTACTTATTAAATAAAAATTATTTATTTTATTTATTATGTATTGATGATAATAATAATAATAATAATAATTATTATTATTATTATTATTATTATTATTATTGTTGTTGTTTGCATGAATTTAAAAAAAATCCTCTTTTAGGTCCATAAAAAAATAGTAATGCAATGCAAAGAAAACTTAATGGTTGTAAAAACAGGCCTTCTTAAGTAAAACATCCAAATTTTTCATGATTTTGCTGTGAAAAATTACTCTGGGATATGCTTGACAGGTTCTGTGAGATTCACCCTTTGCTCCTACAAGTCAGACTCATTCGTATCCCGTCTTGAGCTTCCACTCAAGCCCTCCTGTGAGTCTCAGAGGACAGACTGATGAGTTGCTGCTGGTCGGGGGTGATTATTTTGGGGCTTATAGTAGCTGAGCAGGCAGTACAGGAGCTCACGAGTGTCAGAAAGTGTCTTGTCCTGACGCCCATCACAGCCGCGGCTGGGGTGACATGAACCTAACAGATGGATCACCAATGTCACCTCGTAACTCTGGAGCGGAGCATGAGGAAGACACCTAGAGAGCTGGAGGGATGAACGCCCAGGGATCACGATGCCACCAAATGCCATTAACCTTCACTAAGTGTACGGACAAAAAAGAGCAGGGGAATCCATCTGTCAACTCAACAAGCAGCAGCTTTTCTGTCAGTAAACTAAAGAAAAGGCAACATTCATCCACTGCACAAATCAAAAACATTTGTTTAAATCTGATACATTCTCTCAAGATAACATGAGTGGTGTTTGCCCGTGCAAAACTCAAATTTACAATGCTAAAGTATTGTGGGTGGTTGCCAGTGTGTTGCTGTATGGTTGCTAAGGTGTTCTGATTTATAGCTTGTTGCTATGTGGTCACTAAGGTGTTCTGGGTGTTTTTAGCTTGTTGCTATGCAGTTACTAAGGTGTTTTTAGCTTATTGCTATGCACCAACCAGGGCTCTCAAGTCTCACGCATTCACCGTGAGACTCATGCATTTCAACCAGTTCACACTCTCTTACGCCACACCTTGTATTTCTCACGCTGAGAAGGGATAACTTGTCCCGCTACAGTTACTATACAATATACAATTAATATATGAGGGAATACGGAGGTAAGTTTTCTGCCGAGTTCATAGCTCTCTCGACTCTCGAGTTATACAGAGTTAAATCCCACCTATCAGACAATCAGAAATTAGGATGTTGTTGTTTCCGTTTAAATTACGCGATTCTATCGCAAGCGCATTCGTTACTAAGCAACATGGATGCATGCGCACATGGAGTGTAAATTGGAAGAGAAAGACCCGATGAATGCTGTAGGTAACCCCTTCATTTATTTTTTTTTTTTTTCGATTTTAAGATTCCTCTACGAAATCACTTGCCTGTGAAAAGATAGTGAGAGCTGATGTTGGGGAATATAGCCAAATTCGTGCTAAAGTATTATTGATGCAGTCAAAAAATAAAAATAAAAATAAATAAATAAATACTCCAACTGCTTTGCAACCTGAAGCTTTAACTTAGCTTTGGCTTCCTGAAAGGAAAGTACTAGAGATGTTATAACAGTTGGTAAATCTGATAAAAGACAGACAAATTCATCCAAATAAAATAAATAGTTTTACATATTTAAAAAAATATAAAAATACAATTTGGCCCCAAACATGGCAACTGAACAGCAGTGCTCAATGTACATACTGTACACACACAGTAGGATTACAGAACTTGTCCTGAACATGTATGTCAAGCTGTGTGTGTGTGTGTGTGTGTGTGAGTGTGTGAGAGAGAGAGAGAGAGAGAGAGAGAGAGAGAGAGAGAACACACATTTCAGCTTATGATTTTTTTTTTTTTTTTTCTGTTGTGTTTGTTGCACATTTTGATGCCTTGATGACAGGGGAAGGGGGCTCCCATATAAAGCACTGAGGCTTCCCCACTCAAATTCAGATTCAGTGTGTTTTCTATGGTGGGTTTGAACAAAACCAAAACTAGAAACAGTTTGGCTCTGGGTGGAACGCTGTTATCATGACAGTGCTTTATGTGGGAGCCCTCTACCCCTATCATCAGGCATCAAAATGTGCAACAAACATTTACAACAGAAAAAAAAAAACATAAGCTGAAATATCTACTCTCTCTATCTCTCTCAGTTACTAAGGTGTTTTTAGCTTATTGCTATGCAGCAACTAAGGTTTTGAGTGTTTTTATTTTGTTGCTATGCAGTTACTAAGGTGTTTTGAGTGCTTTTAGCTTGTTGTTACTGTATGTGGTTGCTAAGGTGTTCTGAGTGTTCTTTGCTTGTTGCTATGCAATCACTAAGGTGTTTTTATCTTGCTGCTATGCAGCAACTAAGGTGTTTTCAGTGTTTCTAGCTTGTTGCTATGCAGCAGCTAAGGTGTTTTAAGTGATTTTAGCTTGTTGTTAATGTATGTTTTTGCTAAGGTGGTCTGAGTCTTTATTTGCTTGTTGCTATGCAATCACTAAGGTGTTTTGGGTGTTTTTATATTGTTGCTATACAATCATTAAGATGATTTCGGTATTTCTAGCTTGTTGCTATGCAGTTACTAAGGTGTTTTGAGTGTTTTAGCTTGTTGCTATGCAGTTACTAAGGTGTTTTGAGTGTTTTTAGCTTGTTGCTATGCAGTTACTACGGTTTTCTGAGTGTTTTAGCATGTTGTTACTGTATGTGGTTGCTAAGGTGTTCAGAGTCTTCTTTGCTTGTTGCTATGGAGTTACTGAGGTGTTTTGAGTGTTTTAGCTTATTGCTATGCAGTTACTAAGGTGTTTGGAGTGTTTTTAGCTTGTTGCAATGCAGTTACTGAGGTTTTCTCAGTGTTTTAGCATGCTGTTACTGTATGTGGTTTCTAATGTGCTCTGAGTGTTTTAGCTTGTTGCTATGTGGTCGCTAAGGTGTTCTGAGTGTTTTAGCTTGTTGCTATGCCATCACTAAGGTGTTTTGAGTGTTTTTAGCTTGTAGTTACTGTATGTGGTTGGTAAGGTTCTTTGAGTGTTTAGAGCTTGTTGCTATGCAGCAACTAAGGTGTTTTAAGTATTCTAGCTTGTTGCTATGCAACTACTAAAGTGTTTTGAGTGTTTTTAGCTTGTTGCTATGCAGTTGCTAAGGTTTTCTGAGTGTTTTAGCATGTTGTTACTGTATGTGGTTGCTAAGGTTTTCTGAGTCTTCTTTGCTTGTTGCTATGCAATCACTAAGGTGTTTTGTGAATTTTTAGCTTGTTGCTATGCAGTTGCTAAGGTGTTCTGACTGTTTTTATTTTGCGGTTTCTAAGATGTTCTGAGTGTTTTTGCTTGTTGTTTTGTGGCAACCAGTGTTGTGATTTTGGCAACCAGTGTGTTTTTAACTTGTTGCTGTGCAGTTACTAAGATGTTGTGATTGTTTTCAAGCTGTTGCTATGCAGTTACTAGGGAGCTGTGATTGTTAGAAAAAAGTTGTATTTACAAGATGTCAGGTTACAGCCCCTTAACGGCACATAAAAGCTAAATTACCTACGACTGGTTGCTTTACATGTCAGTCAGATGGTCTTTTTAAATGGGTGGTTCTTGGGCAGAACGCAAGGTTTTTTTTTTTTTTTTACCTGTTTTTTACCTGTTTCATAGTCAAACGGTCTGACCGATTAATAAACAACAAGCCATATTAGTAAAGTGATTCATTTCTATAGTACAAATCTACAGTGCAGAACAGTACCATCATAAATTATAGCTGTGTGTATGACAACACGGTTACATCATTATGATATCATATTTAGGTCATTTGAAACACACTATGCTAGTGGCTAATCCATGCTAGAATATGCAGACACGCTATTTGAAATAAAAGCATGTTTTCTCCTCCGAGACAGAGGTGAGGACAGCGAGCCAGGCCTGAAAATTGGCTGGAATTGATCACCTGGCTCCGCTAGCGCTGTCATATATTTCTATTAATCCCAATTTGCTGTTGTCTGTCAAGGCAGACAAATGTTCCATTTATCTCAGTTCTGTTTCTGCACTTCAGACACACGTGGTGAGTGAGTTATATAGACGCATTAAGACCGACTCCTTGCATGCAGTAAGAGTGAAGTGACATAAGAATTTAATGTACATTAATTGCTGATTATTTCAGTGCTGCCAGACATTGTGAAGGATTAATTTTTATCCAAGATGAACTATGGTTATATTTTTTTACATTAACTAAACCTTCTCAGCATATATTCCATTCATTATGAGTTTGTGTTGCTATAATGACTGTATATCTGACTGCACATTATTGCATGACTACTTGATAAATAAATAAATAAATAAATAAATAAATAAATAAATAAATGAATGCATGAATGAACGAACGAATGAATGAATGAATGAATGAATGAATGAACACGAAATTTTGATTTGAGTCCAAACTATTTTATCATGTGTGAAGAAAGAGAGCATAAAATATTATACAATTTTTACATAAATATTTAACTAGATAATTTGGTGACTGTCCAATCAGAATAAAGTATTCATGTGAGCGGTGTAATAATCCTGATTACACCAATATGAATGCAACATCCAGATCCATTTAGCCTCTCTGTGTGTTTAACACGATTATTTTATGAAGATATCAGCATCTGATCGATGATTAATATAATAAACAATTTAAAAGGGCAAGTAGGGATATAATATAAAGCATATCTGCTTATGTCTACTGCTTGAAAATGAAGGTTGTCAGGATTTTAGGTTTGTAGGTTAGGCCGGGCTGGTATCCAACAGGATTGAGGGATTTCTCTTAACTAGATTGTGCTTTACTAAAGGGTACAAGTAATGAGCTGGCTTAGCATGATTAAATAAGATAAAGCTCTCGTTTTAGGACATAGACTGGCGGGACGTGTCCTTACCGTGCCCCTACAAAAATATAGCTGAATACAACACGAAAAGTCTCAAACACAAACATAGAAAATAATTTCTGTGTAGCAGGTGCGTTTCATTTTCAAGTGTTATGACCCACGCTCAGATTGATGGGTCACAACAACAGAACAGAAATAAAAGAAAATAAACTAGCCTCAAAATAACTTTAGGTCAGTATGGTGTTGGTACAGAACTACGTAAGACTCAAAGTAAACATATCAAGTGCAACCAGAGATTCAGCAAAAAGAGCAAACAAAATAAAAACTTGGGGAGAATATGGGAAATAAGGCTGTAGGCACAAGGTTTAAAAAATGAGCCTAAGCCTCTTTTGCTCATTTGAAAATATCATTTTAGAACTAGTAACGAAGGAATGTTGAGTTGCTTCATTGAATGCTTATTGTGTTACTGTATTAAAAGCTCACTCTATTACGTAGAGTATTATGAGAGAGAGATGGACTGAGCGAATGTGATTACCTGCATCTGATACAGCATTCATTGTTCAGCACAATCTAATATTCACAATAAACTTTAGTTTGAATGTCCGCTGAGGAAAGTGATATCTTTGTCGTAGTATCCTTTCAACTTTTAAGGTGATTTCCATAATAACGGTGGTCAATTCATTTGTTGGTTGTGAATTATAAGGTATTATTGAAATAACGTCCTTGTTTTGCAACAAAGTGCCTTTCAATATAAAAGTCTTTACTGCTGACTCACTGATAAAATCTGTCTCTTGTCGCCATCTAATGTCAGAACAATATGACTAAAATCACTATCACTAACACAGAGACCGTTTCTCAATACCAACTACTATTATTAAATACTAGTTATTTATATAAAATATTATTTCCTAATCAATAATATCTAATAAACAAGAATAGCCGTTATAAACGTTGCTAAGCTATTCAGTCCAAAAATACAAAGGCAGTGCTCTGATACAGTAATAAAGCTCTATAAAAATATAAAGTTATGAAACTTTGCCTTCACCCAAAACTATTAGTTCTAGAACATAAAAACATAAAATAATAATTTTGTGTACATGAGGCAAAAGAAGTTTGAAATCCTTATTTCAGCAGTCATACATCCAATTTCTATGGAAATACAATACATATATAATTAAATATTACATTTAAATTATTATTTAGAGGCAATGCAAATGCTAATATAAAATTAATACAAAAAAAATGTCTTTGATATTTTTGTAATTTAATTTATATTTTTGTTGCATCAAGTGACAGAGTGATGCATGAAAAAGTACACCGATAATTTTGGTTTCAGGCTCAAGGAACTCTAGTAAGTCATTTATTCACTCACTCTCTCTTAAAACACAAGCAAGTGTAAATATCAATATCATTGCATTAAAGGCATAGAGTCTCTCAGAGAAAAAAATTAGCTCATTGATATATGGTATAAAGTTCCATTATTTTGTTAACATTACTTAAAGTAGTTAACTAAAGCACTTCTAAAGCATTTATTAATCTTAGTTAATGTTAATTAAATTTCAGTATTTACTAATACATTATTAAAATCAAAAGTTGTTTCTGTTCATTCTATTTAATGGACCTATAAGAACATGAACTAACAATGAACAGATGCAATTTTATTAACATTTACAAAGACTAATTAAAAGTGTAACAAATGTATTGCTCATTGATAGTTAGTGCATTAACTAATGTTAACTAAAGGAACCTTTTTGTAAAGTGTTATCGATATATATCTGTCCGCCATAAATTTATCTGCCTTATCTAAACTATTTAATAGTGCAGTTCTCATATATTCAGTAGTAATACTAGGATATGTTGAAACTCACAGATTGCTGGTGTAACTGGCTCCTGGTGAGTGGATCACAAAAAAAAAAACAAAAAAAAAAATACAACTTTCCAACTGCAGCAAAGATAGCAGCATGCAGGCTGTGTAATTCCACCAGCTGAGCAGCTGCCGCCGAAATGAACGGGAATGCTAACGGACAGCTTTCTCAAGGTATATTAGAATTCCTCAACTCAATCCTCCAGCTGTATTGGCATCTGAAAGTCCAACTGACTTTTAAAACCTTGCCATTATAGTAACACAGCTGCCAGTAATTGATAGTAATCGTTAGAGAGTGGTGTGTATACGGAACTATAGTGTTCGTTTCTCCATTATCCACAAGCCGACAACAAAAATAATGAAAGAAAATTATAGCCAAGTAACAGCAACAACTTCACTTATTAATTTTAAGTCGACCCTGGAGAAATATGGCCTGGGGTTATGTCTTGCATAAAGGTACATGAGCTTGATCGCTCCTGGAGTATTATCCATTTGGAGCTGAAACTGCAACATTTATGTCAGCAACCTATATATTTGAACACAACGTCAGCTTGTTAGTATTCATATACACTTTTTGCATTGTTCAATTAGACACTGAAAAGTTCAACATCAACGTACTGACAGCATCTAAAACATAAGCATATTTATGCATGTACAACATGCAAATGTACTTTAATTTCTTTGTTGAGAATGTAATTCATTAAAAATAAGAGTGTAAATGATTAATTAGCCCCCTCTGAATCACTGTTGTTATTGTGCACCAAAAATGAAACTATTAAAAAGGTGTTTTCAATAAAATAAAATAAAATAAAATAAATGACCATTAGAAATAATGTCTTGCAACTAACAAAATACATTTTAATTTTAAGTACTATACTATTTTTTAACTAAAAAAAAAAATCTATATTATTTAATTAAAATAAATTTCAGGTAAATATAAATAGAACAAAATAATAATAAAAATAATAATAATAATAATAAAACTGACAAAAGCACAAACAAAATTACTAAAACTAAAATTAACATGAAAATGAAAATTTAATAATAAAAGCAAATAAAATAAATCAAAATATTTCTAAATGCTACAATAGTACATAATTAATAATAAAATATCACAAAGGTCTTTCTTGGAAGTGTCTCCAGCAACTGTTTCTGAACACTAAACACCACAGTTTTCACAATGTCATACGTGATTTCAGTGATTTGTACATTTCTAAAGCTGCATGTGAAAAAGTTCTCCAATTTAAAATGCTGCCAATACATTAATATGGTGCATATAAATATAACATACATGCACACTCAAATATGAATGCGATCCCCCTAAAACCAGCACTATGATTATATTAATGCAGACTGATGAATCTTATATACTTTATCCAGAATCTATCTACGAATATGAGTGAGAATATGACCACTATTAGGCATTATTAGACAATAAAATTATTAGGAAATGTTATTTAATCAGAGATTTCACAGTTTAGTGTTGATTATAGTGTCAATATAAGTAAACATCTACTATTTTGCCTCTAAAGTTTTAACTAGTGAAGTCTGCTAACAATAAATTATTATTTCTACATGTTTTGCTTTCTAAACTGAACTATTTTTCTCTCTATTCATGCACATTTATAAATCCATAGTTCAAACTCAGGGAGAACAAGTGAGCTCTCACGAAAAAGAACGCTTCGGATTAATGGTGTCCAATTATATTTAACTTTTTACATCTCATCACTGAGAAACACATTATTCATGGTGCAATTGTACATACCAAACAGAAACACTGCCTCAGTGGCTCTTGCACAGAGAGAAAATTCCATTAAAATGCTAATTTAAATGCTGTCTGATGTAATATTTAGGTTCATTTTCGTCATACGGCATGTGAACCAGAAGGTTAGCTCGCACACGCCAGCTCATGCCAATAAATGTGGCTTGGTATCAATTATTTAGAAGTACACAAAACTCCTGAAATGCCAGTTGGATTCCCTTTAAAGCATCTCATTATGTTCAGCATACATGCGGTCAATATGCTGCCCTGCTTATTCCTGTTATTGATATGCATTTATAAAACGAATGGTTCTTATTAGGTAAACCACTTTCAAAGCCACTGTAAATTATCCACACCTGTGGCCACACATCAGCTGAATACTATATAAATATGGCAACCACAAACAGCTACTGAACTACTTGTCTGAATAATTATTTATTCAATTTTATTATTTTTTATAGTGATTATGCAATATTTCAACTAGCCATCTCAATGAAAGAATTACTGTACAATGATTTTACTAATGTAAAAGTTTTTTTTTTTTTTTTTTTTTTTTTTGTGCCTAACAATACCTTTTTACCATGGTAAAATCACCTTTCACATTATTTATACATGCAAATCTGATATCTACTGTTATTTCTGCAGTTTAAGTTGAGTTTTCATCAGTGTCAGATTATTTAATCATCTGCATTCAAAAGTAATCAGAAATGTTACAAAGAAACTGATTAGACATCAGTTTGTTGATGAGCACAATTGCATTCACTCGCTAATATCTATGCTATAAGGAGGACCGACAATGAAATAGCAATTATTGTTATCAAATGTTATTGTCGTCAAGCAGAAAAACAAACCTTAAAGACAACAGATAAACAATGTTATTGGTTATGCAATTTTCTCTTACAATAATAACGTCTTCGGATCTGCATCAGTACCATTAATCATCTCCCCTGATCTTTGGGTAGTGTTGTTTGTGAACATGAAGGCGTGACAGAGAGATCAAAGCCTGGAGAGGAAGATTCAATAATGTTAAGTGCAATATTCATCTGATACATATTTATTTAAAAGGAAGATATAGAGAAACTATAGTATTTCTGTTCCGCAGGGCTCTGAACATATGTACTAAAAGCACTCCTCAGATCGTTGCTGAATGGATTGATGTTTTTCTGTGTGAAGGGAACACTGCAGCCGCAGATATTTCTGTAAATATGATGAAACATTCATTGTAATGGCTTAAATATTTGAAACGCAAACAGCTGCACTTGAGCCATTATGTTTGGTGTCTGGCTGTCTGGAAACCTATGCAGATATATACAGTAGTAGCCTACCGTTCAAAAGGTTTTAGGTCAGTAAAGCCCTGCTTACACCTGGAATTAAGGTGAGTTTTGGATGAGCACATGAGGGAGACACATTTCTGTTTCACTTCGTCTCTTTCCTTATTTCATTAAGGGGAGGGTCTATGGGTAGGTGTAGGTATGGGCTTTTTCTGATCTTTAAATTTAATATTACAAAATAAGCTCACGTAATGTACATACAAGCAAAAAGAGACAACAGAAAAGCATACGGAGAGTGGCAGCTTTGATTTCTGCTCTGATAGCCGCAAAACTACATCGAATGCTGTGGGTTTGTGTGAGAATGAAGAATGATATGAAAACATTGTGCTTTATACAATCTGGTCTCATGAAGAACATGTACCTCTAGGAACTTTTTCGCAAGATGTGAAATACGTACCGCCATGTACAGTACGTTTTGTGACATATTCGATGTGAAATGTCCACTGGGTGGCGCTAAATGAGTGTTCGTTTTTTTCCCCAGAACAGATGAACATACATATGGACTGTTTTATGTGATGTTAGTTTTGTAGGTGTAGCTGCCCTTTGGCATCCATAAACGGGACACAGAGAGTTTCTGACGGGTGCTTCTTTATTTCGCCCGTGATGAGCGCCATTAAACTTCAGCTGCGTAGCACCGTGAAACTACACAAAGAAACAACAAAACCAGTAAATACAACTCATATACAGAAAATTACGATAAATAAAGTACACATTTAAGGAGAAACAGATAAAAAAAATAACGATGAAATGAATAGACAGTTTGAAACAACTAATTAACAAGCAGAGCTCATAAAACCTTGAAATAAACGACAAAACGGAATGTATATCAACTTCACATACCTCGCTCCGCTTTACCAAAGGGTACTAGGTTGAAATTAAACAGAGTCAAGGCACAATTCACAGTAAAACTCAATTTTTCCTTTATGCACTGTGGAGGAACATGAATCTTTTCTCCTCTCTCTGCTGATCTGACTACTTTTCATTACCCCACCCCCTACTGCATAAAGCACGTGACATGCTCAGAACAAATTTAAAGTAACATGACCATTTTGCGGTCACTTACACTCCCACCAATCATGGTGTGATAAATCAACAGAACAACTGAAAATGAATCAGAACATGATTTTGAACCTTAATATGACCGCCTTTCAGTTTCATAAATGTATAACTAGAAAGCATTTCAGAAATAATTACTTGGTCTGATGTGAGGGTATCACCCAAGCTGTTAACAGTCACTCTTCTTCAAGAAGCACCACCAATTTCTGGATGGGCCTTTCAATGATTGCGGGCTTGGAGGGTTGATCACGTTTGCTAGCGAGTTTTCGTTCTCCTACTTGTACCTTCACTCGCCTAACAAATCCATCACTCTCTTTGACAGTTTCAACCACTCTGCCCAACTGCCACTGACTTCTTGGGAGCACATCCTCTTTGATGATTACGACATCATTTACTCTGAGGTTTCGCCGAGGAGTATGCCACTTTTGGCATGTTGAAATATTAAGAAGATACTCCTTCTTCCAACGACTCCAAAACTGCTCGACCAAGTATTGGACTCTACGCCATCGTTTCGTAGCATACACGTCTTCTTTGACAAATTTTCCTGGAGGTGGAAGTGCAACATCAGATTTCATCAGTATTAAATGGTTTGGGGTCAGAGGTTCAAGTGAATTTGGATCATTAATGCCATCTACCGTTAGTGGGCGGCTATTAACTATAGCCATTGCTTCATAGAACAGCGTTCTAAGTGAAGCATCGTCCAGCCTGCCTGGGCACTGAGCAAGTGTGGCATTGAGTACATTTCGCACAGTTCGTATTTGACGCTCCCAGATGCCTCCAGCGTGACTTGCAGAAGGAGCATTAAAGACAAATTCGCATTGTTTCTCGGAGAGAAATACTTCCAGAGCTTTGGTGTCAACTTGTTTCAGTGATTCTTTAAATTCATTCCTGGCTCCCACAAAGTTGGTACCGTGGTCACACTGAAGTTTGCGAACTGCTCCTCTAAGGCTGATAAAACACCTCAATGCATTGATGAAGGCATCCGTAGACAAATCTTCAATCATCTCAATATGAACTGCGCGAGATGATAGACAAGTGAATATTAGGCCATATCTCTTGTACTCCTTGCGAGCTCTCTTTATGACAAATGGCCCAAAACAGTCCATGCCGCAGAATGTGAAGGGAGCGGATACTTCAACACGCTCTTTGGGAAGTTCTGCCATTCGTTGTTCTTCTGTCGGTCGTCTAAGTTTTCGACATTGCACACACTTGTGTATCAGCTTGGCGACTGACTTGCTGCCTCCAATGATCCAAAATCCATTCATTCTAAGCTCCATTTGAGTTTGATTTCGACCCTGATGACAAACCTTGGCGTGGTAATGTGAGAGAATTAGCTTTGTGATGTAACTATCCTTTGAGAGAATCACAGGATGTTTTAGTTCTTGACTGAGTGATGACCTTTTCAGTCTTCCGCCTACACGAAGAAGACCTTTGTCCAAAACAGGATCTAGGTGGTACAACGCACTAGAACTTGGAAGAGTGTTCACCTTCTCGATCATTCTTATTTCTTTGGAGAACGCTTCCTGCTGGACAAGCTTGATCACCACTTCACTAGCCCTCTGACGCTCCTCAACAGTCACATGATCACTGGGGTATTTCTGTTTTGATCCTAGTCTTTTTATCCTTGCAACAACCTTTAGAAGCATTGACCAAGAAGAAAATCGACTGAAACGACTGAGAATGTCTGTACTGTCACTGACTGTGGTCGTGAATGTTTGGACTGATTTAACTTCAGGGTCACCAACAAGCAGGTTGGCAGAGGTGTTCGGTGTTGGACTTACTTCTTGTTCCCACAGAAATTTGGGTCCCGATAACCAGATCGACGAAGGGATGTCAGAGGCGTGAAGCCCTCTAGAGGCGTGATCAGCGGGGTTTTCTGTTGTATTAACGTAATACCACTGACTCTGGTCCGTAATGTCCCTTATCAGCTGCACACGGTTAGCAACGAATACATGAAACCTTCGTGCTTCGTTGTTAATATACGCCAGAACGACCTGTGAATCTGTCCAGAAGAATTCTTGGTCAATCTTCATTTCAAGCTCTGTTTTTAGCATGACACTCATTTTTGCAGATAAGACAGCCGCCGCAAGTTCCAATCTTGGTATGCTTGTGATTTTTGTAGGTGCAACTCTGGCCTTTGCTATCACCAAACTGCAATGCACTTTACTCTTGTCACTTTTGAAACGGAGATAAGAGCAAGCTCCATATCCAGCATTACTTGCATCGGAGAAGTGGTGTAGCTCCATTCTGATGATTGCATTGAAAGCATTCGGGTGATAACATCTTGGTATGGCGACTTCCTTAAGCTTCTGAAGACCATTTTTCCAATCCTCCCACCGTGAACATAATTCATCTGGAAGCTGATCATCCCATCCTATGCCTCTTCGGCACAGTTCTTGCAGGATGCACTTTCCCTGTAGAATGAATGGTGCAACAAATCCGAGTGGGTCATACAGGGAAGCGATGACAGACAAGATACCACGGCGAGTTGATGGTTGATCTTTAAAGTTGATGTTGAAGCTGAAAGTGTCATCTTGTGTTGACCACTGAATGCCAAGTACACGTCCTGTCGGCGTTGCTTCAAGGTTTAAGTCAAGGGGCTTAGACGTGATATCCCTTTCTGATGGGTCTATGCAGCAGAGAGCATCTTCCTCATTTGAGTTGAATTTATGAAGCCTTAAGCCTCCGCGTTTACACAGTGCTTGAGCATCAACAATCAGTTCTTTGGCTTCATCGACTGAGCGAACACTGGTTAACCCATCATCTACATAGAAGTTCTTTTCAACAAACTGTGAGGCTGATGGATGATTAATTTTTTGCTGCTGCGCCAGGTACTTCAGGCCGAAATTAGCACACCCAGGAGACGATGTAGCGCCAAAGAGATGGACTGCCATACGATAGTCTTGAGGCTCTTTCTCCCAGTCTCCACCCTCCCACCATAGAAACCTTAGATAATTGCGTTCGTCAGGAGGGACAAGGAACTGGTGAAACATCTTTTCTATGTCGCAGGTGACTGCGACAAGTTCTTTTCTGAAGCGGCAGAGTACTCCTACTAACGAGTTAATTAGGTCAGGCCCAGTCAGAAGAGTGTCGTTTAGAGATATACCGCAAAACTTAGCTGAACAATCGAATACAACCCTCAGCTTATCTGGTTTCCGAGGGTGGTACACCCCATGGTGTGGAATGTACCATACAGTCTCTCCTTCGGGTATCACTGGGGCTGGTTCAGCATCACCTTTGTTAATGATCTCCTCCATGAAGGCCTTGTAGTGATCAGAATATTGCTTGTTAGACTTGAGCCTTTTCTTCAAATGCTGCAAACGGGCAGCTGCTAGCCTTTTGTTATTTGGCAGTGAGGGTCGGCCGCTACACTTGAAAGGGAGAGGAAGTTCATAATGTCCATTATCCTTCTGTTTGATATTGGCACTGAGATGCTGTATGAAACGAACATCCTCTTGAGACACACCTTTATCCTCATAGCCTCTCTCGTTGAAATCTGCCTCTAGAATCTTCAAGACATCGTTGGGTGATGGGACAGGTATTTCTTTAACTGCAACTCTATGGACGAAGCTCTGGTTTCCCTGTCTGTCTAGGTGTGGATTGGAGAGGCCTATAATACTCCAGCCAAGCTCAGTTCTTTGCGCAAATGGTTCATTTTCACCACCTATTATGACTTCGTGGGGAGCTAGAGCTGATGGGCAGTCATATCCGATTAACAGTCCGACCTCACAGTTCTGAAGAGGTGGCAATTGATTGGCCAGATGTTTGAGGTGAGGCCACTGCAGTGCTGTCCTCTTGCTTGGGATATAGGACTTATCAACAGGAATGAAGTCTCTGGTATATGCTTGCTGTAGTCGAATATAGTTTGCTGTTTGAAGCCCTCGAACTTGCAGACCACGAACCCTTTTACTTGCAGTGATTGTGTCAACAGCTGTCATGGTGCTGAGTCTAAGTTGCACTGGCTGAGTGATCGCATTTAAGTCATCAAGAAGATCTTCCAAAATGAACGTTGAATCGCTCTGCGTGTCCAGTAGAGCATAAGTGAGTACTTCTCTTTTTGGTTCTTCCACTGTAGAAATGAAGACTGGCACAATACTGGAAGTAGCAGAAGAACTTTGTTTGAGTACATGGGCCGTGACTTTGTGAACTTCCTGACTTGCTTGAACTTCTACGGAAGTTTTCTTTAATGCTTTCGGAGGCACTTTATCTCTTTCTTCATGCAAGCAGGTAGGGTGATTGCGGCCACATGTTCCACATTTATGCCGTCTTTTACAATCTTTAACGATATGCCCTTTCTTGAGACACCCGAAGCATAGGTGATTTTCTTGAATGAAGGTCTTCTTGTCTTCAATGGTTTTTTCTGCAAATGTAGGACATTGGGCAATGCTGTGTTTTTCATTTTTACAGACAAAGCATGAAATATTTGACTTAGAGCTGGATGTTTCAAGCCTTTTACAGCTGAAATCTTTCACGTCAGCCTTTGTACTGAGAGCCTTAGCTCGCTTAGGAAACCTTTCATCCGAATTTTTCAGATTCATGAAAAGTGGGGAAGTGATGGGGTTGCATGCTATTCTCATTTCCTTCTGCATGAATTCTGTAAAGCGTTTGAAACTTGGATAGTCACCTGATGCGTCTAGCTCTTCCACCACGATTCGATTCCACTTGTGCACAATCCATTCAGGAAGTTTCTTTAGTAGCTTGTGGTTTTCTTCACAATCATTTAGAATGGCTAGTCCTTTAACATGAGGAATCGCCTCGACACATCCTTGCAGGAAGTCTGTGAAGTCTCGTAGGGCAAAAGGGTCATTTACCCCAATTTTGGGCCATCTCATCAGCTTGTCTCGAAAAGCCTTCTGCAGTATGAATGAATTCCCGTACCTATCTTGCAAGACATTCCATGCACCTTGATATGCGTCCTCTGAATTTCTGTAGAAATATCCCTCCACCGCTTTGCGAGCTTCTCCAATGAGGTAATTCTTAAGATAGAACATCTTCTCACCAGGTGGGAGGGGCTTTCGATCAATAAGGGCCATGAAGGACATCTTCCAGTCTATGAATTTCAAGGGATCGCCAGCGAAGATTGTGGGTTCAGGAACAGGCAGTCGATGTGTGCTTAGCGAGTCTGCTATGGCTTGAGCTAGAGCAACATTATCCTGAGATGGCTGAGCTTTATGCTCTTCACAGAATATTTGCTGAGGCAAGAACAATTCAGCTTCTGGGTTTAGTCGAAATGTAGGCTCTGTCCTTTGACAGCCAATGTGAGTGCTAGAGTCTATTTCTTCATCACCGCATTGAATGACACCTTCAAGATCGTTATACACTTTGACACGAGCAGCTGCTACTTTTACTTCCTTTTCTACTTGCAGCTGATGTAAACGTTTTCTTTCCTCTTCTAGCCTTTGCTGCATTTCGATCTCCCTTTGCTTTATTTCTGCGAGCATTTTAGCTTCACAACGCTTCCAATCACTCTCCATTTTATTAAGCTTTGCTTGTTGATCATGGATTCCTTGCATAGCTTTAGCTTGCTCTTGCGTGGCTGCAAGTTCAGCCTCTGCATCAGCTCGTTTACTTGAGATCTTGGAAGAGGTCTTTGACTGATTACCTGATCCCTGCGATGACTCTGAAATGACTGTGTTTGTTAATGTGCATCCAAAGATGGATCCATACTCATCCTTATTCAGCACTTGTCTCACTTTTTCCTTCACAAGCTCCTTGTTGTAATCTTCATCTATTGTTTCCAGCCGTTTACTCACAAGATCACTGACCTCAGCAGACAGTGCAGCACAAGCATCCATACGACTGACAATGTCTGGAGAAGTAGCGTGGTTACGTAATATTGGTTCATAGCGCTGATAAACTGAATTATGTTGGCTTTGAATGTCTTGCTGTATTTTTTCAAGATTCTCACGTGAACAGAACATTTTCAGTCTTGATCTAGTCTCTTTTGCGGTCTCCTTCCAGCTGTTATAAGCTTTATAGAAAGCTTTCTCTTGTTTCCTGGCTTCCTGTTCACGCATCTCTAGACCCTTTTCTGTAAAGCTTCTTTCACGTGAGCTTGATCTGATCTGCTGCACAGGTGGGTTGCTTATTTCTACTGCTGGGAGTGATATCTCATTTACTTGTTTGACTATATGCTCAACAGTATCTTCTTCCATAACCTCCTCTGCATTCACAACTTCCATAATCAGGGAGGAACTTCAGCAGTAAATCATACCACTCTCACCAGACCTCTAGTATGTAAGCACCCAAGAGATATTAGCAAGCAAGATCATTAGCTTGTAACGGAAATGACCAGAAAATTCCAGATTTCACAAAGGTATAGTCAACATTAACACTGATTATAACTCTTTAAATGCTCAAGATTCAAGTTTCTTTAAGCAAATTAAGCTCAAATTTCACTCAAAATAATGTATTTCAGTTTTAAACTATGAAATAGATGTGTTGCATAGCATGAATTATTCCCTTCAACTTAAAGTCCTTTGTAATTTTAACCTTTCAATTCAAATGTCCATGAAATATTCTCTTTTCCCTTTTGAGCATTTCAACTTACAAAGTTCAGGATGAGCTGGATGGAGCTTATGTAGAAATATGATGATCTTAAACTCTCTTGTAATTCAAAGTCTCACTCTGCATCTGCAACGTAGAACGACAGTACAACACCGCCACCTTCCGACCTTGCTCTTTAAGCCTCTACGATGACGTCACGACCCCCAGCTGCTTGCCAACGAAGAAATGGCCGTGATGTAGCTTTGCGATCCTCGAAGATGACAGCGATGTAATAGATGCATGTGTATCCTGTAAGCGACGAGTTTCACTGTAGCTGCCCTTTGGCATCCATAAACGGGACACAGAGAGTTTCTGACGGGTGCTTCTTTATTTCGCCCGTGATGAGCGCCATTAAACTTCAGCTGCGTAGCACCGTGAAACTACACAAAGAAACAACAAAACCAGTAAATACAACTCATATACAGAAAATTACGATAAATAAAGTACACATTTAAGGAGAAACAGATAAAAAAAATAACGATGAAATGAATAGACAGTTTGAAACAACTAATTAACAAGCAGAGCTCATAAAACCTTGAAATAAACGACAAAACGGAATGTATATCAACTTCACATACCTCGCTCCGCTTTACCAAAGGGTACTAGGTTGAAATTAAACAGAGTCAAGGCACAATTCACAGTAAAACTCAATTTTTCCTTTATGCACTGTGGAGGAACATGAATCTTTTCTCCTCTCTCTGCTGATCTGACTACTTTTCATTACCCCACCCCCTACTGCATAAAGCACGTGACATGCTCAGAACAAATTTAAAGTAACATGACCATTTTGCGGTCACTTACAGTAGGTGTCACTGCAGTTCTGACTTGAAATGTCCATTGAGTGGCGCTATAATCTAATGCTCTGTGATTTTTAAAATAACGTACCATCTGCACTTCACCTAAACCTACCCGATAGTATGAACAAAAGTGAATGTGACGTAAAAACACAATCTCAAGCATGCCGTTTTAGCTTGTTTTTCAATCTCTCATCTTTCAGCTCTTTCATCATGAGTCATGTTTTTGACAGGATTCGTACCCAAGGATTCAGCATCATAAGTCCAGTTCCGTGCTTGCTGAGCTAATGAGCAAGCTTGTTATGTCAGAAAAGCGAAACAAATGGAGCTGTAATCATAACTGTGTACGAAAACGATTACAAGTGCTCTCTGTTTTTCTGCCTCTAGTGTTTGTTTCTGTTGGAAACTGCAGTGATATGTACTTATTGGTACGTATTTCGCATCTTGCGAAAAAGTTCCAAGAGGTATGTTTTCGTCATGAGACCAGCTAGGCTATTTCTTTTTTACTCTGTTCTTTTGAACTTTCTTGTAATTTTCTATCAAAGCATCCTGAAAAAAAAAAATAAATAAATAAAAAAAATAATCACTGTGTTCACACTGTGTGAACATTTCTGAACGATCATGTGATACTGAAGACTGGAGTAATGATCATGAAAATTCAGCTTTGTATAATTGAATAAATTGCATTTTAAAACATATTACAATGGAAACAACATGGGACTGCATTACATCCTGCAACACCTAGACAGACCTGGGAATTACACAAGGATCCTATTTGTGGACTTCAGTTCGGCCTTCAATACCATCATGCCTGACCTTCTCTCAAACAAACTGACACAGCTCTCCCTGCCCACCTCCATCTGTCATTGGATCACCAGCTTCCTGACAGACAGGCAGCAGCTAGTGAGGCTGGGCAAACTCACATCCAGGACTATCACCATCAGCACTGGTGCCCCTCAGGGTTGTGTTCTCTCCCCACTGCTCTTCTCTCTCTAAACGAATGACTGCACTTCAAAGGACCCCTCTGTCAAGCTCCTGAAGTTCGTGGACAACACCACAGTCATCTGCCTCATCCAGGACGGCGACGAGTCTGCTTACAAAGGTTAAGGAGCTGGCCATCTGGTGCAGTCTTAACAACCTGGAGCTGAATACACTCAAAACAGTGGAGATGATCGTGGACTTCAGGAGAAACCTAAAAAGGCTCAGCAGACGTTGTACTTCCTTCGCCAGCTGAGGAAATTCAACCTGCCACAGGAACTGCTGAAACAGTTCTACTCTACTATCATTGAGTCTGTCCTGTGTTCACCCATAACTGTCTGGTTTGGTTCAGCTACAAAATCAGACATCAAGAGACTACAGCAGACAGTCAGGACTGCTGAGAGGATTATCGGTGCCCCTCTGCCCAGCCTCCAAGATCTTTACATCTCCAGAGTGAGGAAAAGGGCGAAGAAAATCACCTTGGACCCCTCACACCGAGCCCTTTCTTTCTTCGAACTGTTGCTTTCTGGTCGATGGACGATGTATAATAATGAAAGTTTAACTGTTGAGGCTAAATACAGCCTGTGGACAAAAATAAATAAATAAATAAATAAATAAAACAGTTCTTGTGCCTGGCTGTTATAAATATGTCAGTTATGTATAAATATGTCAGTTATGATGGACGATGTATAATAATGAAAGTTTAACTGTTGAGGCTAAATACAGCCTGTGGACAAAAATAAATAAATAAATAAAACAGTTCTTGTGCCTGGCTGTTCTGATGGTCAGTGCTCTGTAGCGTTACAGAGCACTGACCATCAGAACAGCCAGGCACAAGAACTGTTTTATTTATTTATTTATTTATTTATTTTTGTCCACAGGCTGTATTTAGCCTCAACAGTTAAACTTTCATTATTATACATCGTCCATCATAACTGACATATTTATACACAGAACCCATAATTTGTACACTTGTAAACTGCACAATTTGTAAATAACATATCTACACACTAATAAAATATCTGTACATTTATTTAAACAATTACATTTTTTCCCTATACTTCTATTTTCTTCTGCACTGGAAGCTCCTGTCGTCGTCAAATTCCTTGTGTGTGCAAACATAGTTGGTAATAAAGCTCTTCTGATTCTGAAAACAGTTTGTAATAATAATTGTAATAATATTTCATAATATTACCGTATTTTTGATCAAATACTGTACATGTCTTGGTAAGCATAACAGACTTTTTCCCAAAACATTTTAAACGTTCTTACTGATCCCTTTTGAATGGTAGTATATAAACTGAAGAAAATGTCAGTGCTGCTTGCACAAGCATATTGCTACCATAATGCTAAAGTAATGTGGATGCTTGCTACTGTAGGCTTTCTGATGATATTCTGGTTCTATGATATTCTAAGATATGGTTCATGTTTCTTCTTTAATATCTGTGAAATAGTTTACAAAAAAAGCCTCTCTACAAGCATGCAATTTCAGAATATTCATGCAAGATAAGTTATTTGCATATTTACTGTAATAACAGTGTTAAAGGTTTATTGAAATCCCTCACCTTTAGTATGAGCAATAGTAATATTGATGCTTGCCTTAGCAGACTATATGTAAAGAGATCAGATTCAGCTTTAAGCTTCTCGTTACCTCACAATGAATATCTGGGGATAGACTTCAGACAGTTAATTAATCTTTTATGGCATCATGAGAATATCTAAGCCATTTTCAAATATTTTGACAGATATTACCTGTTCGTCCAGATCTCAGATGAGTTATAGTGAAGCATCCGCTAAGGAAAGCCAGTTCTGAATCAGCACAATGGGGTAACTCACTCAGTTTAACTCAGATCGTGTTCAAGGGAGGGATGCAGTGGGCTACATCAGTAATGACCTGGTCAAAAAAAAACAACAACAAAAAAAACATGCATTATGTGGAAATATGTTCTATAATGTGCAGGATCTTCAAATCACACCAATTCCATTTCACACAGCGTACAATAGCCATCATGAATAAAAGATGCACAAAGATTGAAGTAATTAGATTCCATGCACCAGCATGTCTTTTGTGTGAATCCTCAGTGAGTAGTTTAACACTTGTTTTGTCAAGATAATGAGGGCATTTTACATCCAACACCCACATTATCTGCAGTCATTAAGCTAATATAGGCTATACCATAGACTGTATTTTGGTCTGCGGTATTAAGATTGATATTATGGATATATGTCACAGAATCATGCCTATTGGATCCTTTGGGGCAAATTCACTAAAACAACAATTTCAATTATGTCATTGTATGTCATTATGTCATTATATATGAAAATTAAATAAGCTATATATTACATTAATATGTCTTTTATGTCACAGCCAGTTGAAAAATATGTAGAATTATGAATATTTTAATAACAACAAAACACTTTACTAGTTGTTTTAAAACATAAGTGGGAGCACAAATTTGCCATCTTTGTTTTGGGCAAGGTTATTTGTGCAAATGTAATCTAGTCCAAAAGAAAGATAAAACAACTAGAAATACTGCTCTTGTTGCTTTGTTGTTGTTGTTATTCATTTGATTTTATTGCAGTAGACTAATAATTAGACTGTGTAGTGTTTAAAAAAAGGAAGAAAAAAAAAACTACAAAAGGTAATTAAAAATCATTTGTTGTAAAATTCGGTATTAATGTTAATCATTATCATAACTGATTAACATTAAGTCATTATCGCTCAATACAACTTTTTTTTTTTTTTTTTACTTCACCTGATGTGCAAATAAATAATGCTTAGTTCTTGGTGAATGCTTCCCATGTTTACAGAGTTGCCAATAAAATAGTTTCAATAATTTCAACACAATTCACAAGGTATCAATCAATTTCAATAAAAACATATCACTCAAATCTGCATGCATGTGTGCATGTGTGGATTTACCTGGTCCAGTCGAGTCTGACAGCAGGGAAAAGAGAAGATAAAACCAAGAGTCAAGGACGAGTGCTTCATTCCCATATACTCCAGGAAGTCACGCTTCACTCAGAGAGAACTGGATTGTCTGAAAGGAAAACAATGTTTCTGTAAACTGAGGGATGGTTGAGATCTTGAACTTTAACATACTCAGCAGGATATTCAAAAGCATGGAAATGCATGACTGATTATTTAATTAAAAAAGCAACACAGCAGCAGGTTGTATTACTACATCTTCACTATATTAATCAGTATTAATAACAATATCAGACAATATTAACACAGATTTGTCGCTGCTTTAATATATCCCAGCAAAGGGCAGCCAGATCATAAACTCAAATTGACAAGATGCTAATAGAATAAAGAATTTATAAGGTCATTCAGCATGTGTCACGAATCCAGTCCATGGACTTCCATTTGCTCGCCACCAGAGGTCACCCTTCCATCATATTGACTCACACATTGCACAGACTGTTTCACATTACCCTGGACTACATTTCCCAGCAGCCTTTTCACTAATCACATGCTCACACCTGAGACCCATCACACAATCACACACCCTACATAAGCCATGGACTTCCTTATTCTAATCGCCGAGTATTGTCTAGCGTTTATCTCTGTTTAGTGATAGCTACTCTACAGAGCGACTTCCCGTTTGCAGTTCTAGTTTCTAGTTCCAGTTCTAGTCTAGTCTAGTCATTTCGTGTCACCTTGTTTCCTGTTTCTTGATCTCCTGCCTCTGTGTCTTGGATTTACCCTTTGCCTACTGTTTCGGACTCTGTTTGCACCACGCTTGGATTAATGCTCGTGTACTCGAATTACCCCTCTTGTTGGATTATGTTTACCATCGATTGACCCTCGCTTGTTTATTGGACTGCTCCTGTGTCTTGCCCACGATATACCTGTTTGGCAGTGTTTGACCCTTGCTTATTTTGTGACGACGTCTTTGAATAAAAGCTCTGCACATGGATCTGCACGTCTCACGTCTCGTCAGCTCCGTTACAGAATACTCGGCCAGTCAAGGATCCAGCTGCTGTTCAAGTGGACACTGAGCAGCTATGGACACTGCAAGAATATCATTAGCCCTTAAGCAAGGCTTGCGATCATTGGAAAACTATGTCCGAGAATTTTTAGCCATTGCTCATTATTCAGATTTACCGGACATTATTTTGATGGAGTTTTTCTGTGATGACATTAATCAACCTCTCAAGTCTCATCTTAGACGCGAGGGTCGGCGTTCATCACTCAGCCAGTTTATGGATTATGCTTTGTTGACTGTTGGCTCTCTATTCACTGTGGGTGTCACGGAGGAGGAACGCGACATCGCGCCCGTACTGGTAATGATACTCAGCTGATCGTCCAGAGTCTCGTCACGTCGCAGCTGATCTTCCAGAGTCTCGTCACATCTCAGCTGATCTTCCGGAGTCACGTCTCGTCTCAGCTGATCTTCCAGAGTCACGTCACATCTCAGCTGATCGTCCAGAGTCACGTCTCATCTCAGCTGATCGTCCAGAGTCACGTCTCGTCTCAGCTGATCTTTCAGAGTCACGTCTCAGCTGATCTTCCAGAGTCACGTCACGTCTCAGCTGATCGTCCAGAGTCTCGTCACGTCTCAGCTGATCGTCCAGAGTCTCGTCACGTCTCAACTGATCGTCCAGAGTCACGTCACATACTGTCTGTTGCACCCAGATCGTCAAGTTCAGTTCTTCAATATTCCAGTCCAGTATCCAGTGTGAGGGATGCATCGCTGGTGTCTGCACGCACAGCTGGTATCCCCAAACCCTCTCACTCTAACCCTCCTGTCCCTGAACTAATTCCCTTGTCTGCAGCGCTTCCCATAATGGGGATTGCTTTATGTTGCGTTTGGGCTGTGTACACCACCACAGAACTGCTTGAGGTGGCGGCGTCCACTGTGATGTCTCCAGAGGTGGCGGCTGATGCTGCAGAACCTCTTGGGTTAGTGACACTCGCTGCTGTGTCTCCAGAGGCATTGATGCCTGCTTCAGATTCTTGCACGGTGGTGGCGCCCAGCAAATAACTCTCTCTGGTTCCCTATGAGACTGCTGTAGAACCTCCAGAGGTGGCAGCATCTGCTGCAGAACCTCCAGAGGTGTCAGCGGTACTCAATTATGAACTCCCATTTAGTCACAGCCAGAAGGGCTGTTCCTGAACACTCGTCCTGCCCTGTCATAGCTATGGAGGCTGTCTGTGAATCCTCGTCCTGCCCTGTCACAGATATGGAGGCTGTCTGTGAATCCTCGTCATGTCCTGTCACAGTTATGGAGGCTGATTGTCAGCATGGCCATTAATAAACAACCATAACAACTATGCATTCATCTGTCATTTCAAGGAATATTAAGTGGCCATACATTTCTAAAAAAGATGAAAACCATGTGCCTTTGAAAAAAAAATGCCTTTGAAGAGATGCAAACAGTTTGTGAGAATGGGAAAGTAATCACTGAGGGGGAAGACTGCATACCAAAAGAGCACATCTAGACCTCTTCTGCCATCCAATAATCTCCCCGGTTGCCATACCAACAGCTGGACTCACGTCATAAGGGGAAGACTTTGTTTTCAGAAATCTGAAACAATTTATTGGACATGGGATTTCAAAGTAGGGCTGTTCATTTAGTAAAATGAAATATAATATAAATTTATAAAAACATCTCAAACATATGTATAGATTCACAAATCTGATTATAAAATAGATTTCTGTCTTATAAGACAGTGATATACTTACATTCAATATAAAATTAAATAAAACAAACAATTTGATCATTTCTAAAGGCACTTCTCTTTTTCAGTCTTTATTTATAATAATGTAATTATCTTCATTTTCTTTGCAGATATTGATATACAACATCTCCTGTTTGAAATAAGCTATTTTCAAAGGCATGTTGAGAAACCTAAATGAAGAATAATGGAAATGAGCAGATATAAAAGTGTCTGATGTTTTGAGTGAACCCACTTATCGATGTATTGTGACTGTGGCCTGTATTAGATTCAAAAATGCATTGTTCCTATGCACAGTAGAGGAGAATATTTATTTTACAAATAACCTTGACATTCGCTGACAGGCACTGAAACAAATCTCTATGAGCCACTGGTTTTATAATGTCATCATAGAATACATGTTCAAATCTTGTTGAGCTATGTCTGACCTTGAATCTTAAGTAATTATAATCCTTTTGTCAGGAGAAGGAATAATGCGATTTGATGTTTTTGATTTGATAAGTGTGGTGAGGGGGATGTGATTAGCGGAGTCTGCAGCGGGAGAGAGAGGTTGGAGACGAGCGGTGAGTAAGTGGGTCAAGGCAAGATGACATTCACCTGCTTCTCGTTTTCAGTGATTGGCGTGGAGAGACCGTAAAAGCCACAGGGAGGCAGAAAGTGGCGGGGAGAGACAGGCTGAGGACTCGGGAAACAGGAGCTGCTGCGGGTCAGAGAATCGCCAAAGCGCTGTGAACTTATGTTTATTTGAAGTGCGGGAGAGCACAAGTGTTTATTTTGTGAAAGTATTGAATAAATTACCCGAGCCTCAGTCACGCCGACTCCGACTTCTTCCTTCCTTTCCTCGAACATTGTTACATTAAGCATTACAGTAATTATGTTATCATTGAGGGACATAGAAGTGACAGCAAGCTTGTTTCTCTCTAGGTCATCAGGCACATTGATTTATACTCTCTTTAATGTCTATTTACAATAATAACCCAATATAATACTCAAAAGATCAGTGAAGTTGCATTGCAAGGAGGTTTATAATAACAGGAGAAAGATATGCATTACTTTTTCAATTGCTCTTGCAATGCAGGACTGCAAATAAATAATAAATAAATAAATAAATAAATAAATATACACTAGTAATACACTTTCAATAATATAATGAAAAATGCAATTTAAAAAAACAAAAAAACAAAAAAAAAAAACATGGTTTTGTCAGAATAAGTGACAATACTGATTTGGTTTGCAAGGAAAATTATTAGCGGACAATTGCCGGCATATTTCTAGAAATGTCCAGGATTTTTTTTTTTTTTTTTTTTTTTTTTTGTTTTTGTTTTTGGAAACATTTGGAAACTTGTTAATTTTCCACCCCTTTGCATCCCTGTTACTGATTACAGATCATTGTATTTTTGTTTGGATAGATAGATAGATAGATAGATAGATAGATAGATAGATTCCCTGTGGCTAGCCATTTACACAAGACATCAATTAGTGTTACAAAGGGCTTTGTGTAATGCACAGAAGTCATTTATAATATTAATTAGCCAATCAGATCATGCTGAAAACAGGTGTAATATTGGCAACAAAAACAAAGAGATGGCCTTTCACGAGGCAGCATGAAATGGATTAGTAATTGTCAAATTACGTACCTCACACTCAACACCACAGAAGATCAAAAAGCCAATGCTGGGGAGCTGCACTGTCAGTTTTACAGCTCGCATGTTATATAATTGCATGTTGGACATGAATGGATTCCTAAGGAGTGTTGCAAACCAGCTATATGTTCAATCCACCCCAAGGTGCCGATGCAATCTAGAGTCAAATAGCTAGCAATTTCATATTTAAAATGATTGCAATAAATAACAGAGTAAATATTCTCTGCCATTTTAGATGAAGCAGGTTTTTAAACTAACAAAAAGAACCAGGTGAGAATTGCATTGCAAAGTAATGTGTGACCATAATCAATAGTAACTGCCTTAAGCACCACTAAAAACATGATGATAAATGACTATAAAGAAAAGTGTGGAAGTTTGTTTCCTCGACGGGATAAAAAAAATAAACAGGCAATTCCAACATTTTCCTCAGAATTATGAGTTTATATCTCACAGTTCAGACTTTGTTTCTCTCAATTCTGAGTTTACATTGCACAATTCTAATTTTTTTTTTCTTTGAATTCTGAGTATACATTGCACAATTTTTAAAATTTTCTTTGAATTCTGAGTTTACACTGTGCAATTCTGATTTTTTTTTCTCTGAATTCTGAATTTTTAGCTCAGAATTCTGACTTTTTTTCTCAAAATTCTGAGTTTACATCATGCAGTTCTGAATTTTTTCTCCAAATTGTGAATTAACATTGTGCAATTTTGACACTTTCACAGAATTCTCAGTTTACATTGCGCAAATCTGACTTTTTTTCTCAGAATTCTCAGTTTACATCATGCAATTCAGATTTTTTTCTCAGAATTTTGAGTTTACATCATGCAATTCCTGAATTTTTTCTCTGAATTTACATTGTGCAATTTTTACTTTTTTGCTCAATTACTCAATTCTCAGAATTGCAAGAAACAAAGTCCAAATAGTGAGATATAAACTAAGAATTACAAAAAAAGTATAATTATCATAATTGTAAAATAAAAAGTCACAATTATTATTATTATTATTTATTTTTTTTTTTCCTCCGTGATGAAAACAGACTTCCATTAAAAAAAAAAAAAAAAAAAAAAAAAAGCTTTTGGTTGCACATATAATTAATACAGTCGTATCCTAGAGGATAAGGATTTATTTGGTCAGTTTCGTCTCTGTTACTGTATAAGGATAAAACACGTAAATAAACCCAACACTAGTGATTTGAGTGATCTCTTGCATTATAGTGAAAGAACTTTTTACCACTGTTTTATGAAAACAGTAAAGATTAAGGCCTGAGCTTTACACTACCCCAAAATGACCACAAATCATTTAAAACCATATGGCTTGTGCTTTGAGCTCTGCAGAAAGCATCAAAAGCAGCTTTAAACTGAGGCTTATCCACAATAATATGGTTTATCCTCTACGTATGGTCCAAGCAGATTCATAATTCCCCATTTCATCTCCCTGAATGATAGACAAAACATGATCGCAAGCCTCTCTACTCATGTCAGTATCATAGATCAGATCACATGACATCTAAGACTGATCTGATAGAACTGAAATCTGTGTTTAGTAGCGAAAAAGTACAAAATGCAATAGTTCATCAATAGTTCATAGTCTTCTGATTTTCCATTTTTGAAAATGTATGTAAAGCATCAGTAGTAGTACGATTTAGTGTTGATGTTGTCTTTCAAATGCTTTTGTGCATAATAACTACAAATGAATTGAGTTATACAGTTGCTTTCTGACATGCACATTGCATTACAAAAAATAAAGATAAAAATCTCATTTGATTCCTGAAGCAGAAACTGGAATATGTTTTTAATGAACGCCTGATCTACAGCTCATCTTTGTCACTAACCTGATGAGCTGTCTTCATAGACAACAAAAAGAGTTTGGAGAAACCTCAGACAGGTTTGTGAGTTGCTGTCAGCTCCCATACGAGGAAAAAACTTTCAGCAAGTCACTTAGCTGCTATGTCATTTTGTTTGACATTTAGATCACTTTCTTAAAGTTTAATTTAAGACTGACTTGAATTTTGTGCCATGCCTCTGTGTGCATTATAAATAACATGATTAAATAATTCATCATCTTCTTTCTAATCTTCTTCTTAAGTTTAATCTTGGTTAGTTACTTCTTATCATCAGATGAATGTAGGTCAAGTACATGAAATGGGTTTATCCTGAGTTTTTGGAAAGACTGGAGAGATTTGGATAATCACTATTATTCATTTTCATAATGCAGGTCAGAGGGAAAATTAATTAATTTAGCAGCAACTGATTCATACATTCAGGACACATACTATACTTCAGCCAATACATAAACATTGTTAAATAAAGCAAATTAAGCTTTGAAACTTGCACTTGTATTTGAATTATTAGTAACATAGAAAATAAAATAATAAAATTTCTGAAAACAAATAACCTGGGCATCAAAGTAAACAAAAATACAATCAATCAATCAATCAATACATCCATTCATTCCAATTTCTGACACACACACACACAAAAAAAAAAATAATAATAATAAATAATAAGTAAGTAAGTAAATAAATAAATAAATCAAAAGAAAACAAAACAAAATTAAAAAAAATAGTTTCCCTGACAACCAAACTGGGTATAAAAAAATAAATACAAATAAAAAATACATAAAATAAAATATAATATAAAATAAAAGTATTTTATATAGTATGAATGAATAAATGCCACAAAATGCTTTTGTTATACCAGAGATTTGTGTTTTTCTGAATAAGTATATCATTTTAATTAAAAAAAAAACAAACAAAAAAAAAAAAAAAGATAACAGCCTCTTTAAAAGAAGCAGTCAGGAAAGTCCTCTATCACCTGCTCTTATAGTAAACTCTAGATCTAGAATCAATCCCTAAAACCCTCCAGCTCTGAAAACCAGGAGGTCAAAACCGGGTCTGAACAAGAGTTGAGGTAATCAGAGGTGTTGGAGGGGCTCTGGGATAATTTCCGGAAAGGTCAGAACCTTATTGTGGAGTTGAGCTCACTCCATGATCACAGACGAGGAGGTGAGGAGCAGTTTTGTTGCCAATCTGGATGAAGTACTGTTAGCTAAGCAGAAAGTAGGAATTGAAAAAGTTTTTTTTTTTTTTTCACAAGTCTGGCAGCTCAAATCCATTCCTTGTCCAGCCTTTGGACTTCAGATAAGGGTTTGCCCTCAACTCGCTTGTGACAGAAAATGTCATGGACATCTGTGTGGCGCCAAGACAAGAACCTGAATTATGAAATGACTGATGAATATCAGTCATTTCATAATTTCATCAGTCAGAATGAATAGAGATGGAGTAGACTGGGATGCATGTTAGACTGAAGGATTATTATAGTACATTGTGTATGTGTGTGTGTGTGTGTATGTATATATATATATAGAGAGAGAGAGAGAGAGAGAGAGAGAGAGAGAGAGTATAAATATAGAGTAACGACTTTAAATAAAACATTTTACTTTTTTTTTTTTTCTTTTTTTTCTAAAGGGTCTTATTGTTTTAATATTGCCTAGTCAACACAGTGACTTTTGCTTTTAAAATAATGTTCATATATAGTAAAAGTGTTGTATTTTCATCATATTTATCATCACATTTACATTACCAGTCAAACATATTCATTATCATTACTACTTTAGAAAGATAGTCCTGTATATTAAACAAGCAAAAAGTATTCACATTTTGGCTGCTTTTCCTATAAACTAAACTAAACTAAAATAAAATAAAATAAAATAAAATAAACCTGATCTCATGACGAAAACATACCTGTGGGAACTTTTTCGCAAGACGTGAAAAACGTACCGCCATGTACGTTTCGTGACATATTTGATGAGAAATGTCCTCTGGGTGGCACTAAAAGAGTGTTCATTTTTTTTCCCCTGGAACAGATGAATGTACATATGATCCGTTTTATGTGATGCTGATTTTGTAGGTGTCACCGCAGTTCTGACTGGAAATGTCCGTTGAGTGGCGCTATAAGTCTAATGCTCCATGACATTTTAAAATAACATACCATCTGCACTACACCTACACAATAGTATGAACAAAAGCGAATGTGACGTAAAAATGCAATTGCAGGCATGCCATTTTATGTTTTTTTTTTTTTTTTTTTTTTTTTTTTGGAATTCTCCTCTTTCAGCTCTTTCATCATGAGTCATGTTTTTGATGGGATTCGTACACAAGGATTCCGTATCCTAATTTCAATTCTGTGCCAGCTGATCTACTGAGCAAGCTTGTTACATCCAGAAAGAGAAACATACAGAGCTGTAATCATAACTGTGTATGAAAACGATTACAAATGCTCAATGTTTTACCGCCTCTAGTGTTCATTTCTGTTGGAAACTGCAGTGATATGTACTTATCGGTACGTATTTTGTGTCTTGCGAAAAAGTTCCCACAAACGTTTTCATCATGAGATCAGGTAGCATAAAATAAAACAAAATCATACATAGACAATTTATATTTGTTAACAAAATTAACTTCAGTTTTTCAACCAGATTTGTATTTTTATAATGTTGCTAATATACAGTATGTAAATAAACAATATGCACTTTTTACCTGTTACCTGCACCCAGATCTCCATGTTTATTTAACAGCAAAACTTTTGACAGCTCCAGGGCTTTTGTTAAAAACAATTGGAAATGAGAAAATTGAGTCCAGTGCATTATGGATCTTGAAGTTTTGCAATACTTTCTGTATAGCAGTGACCTTTTCAATATATGCAGCACGAAATGGAGGGTCAACTCTTTAGCCTTAGCCATTAAGGTCAGAGGTGTGAGTGGTGAACACACTTGACACCTCAAACCAGAGCAGCAATCGAAGAACAAACATTGCACATGTCATCTCATTAGAGAAAGTGCGGCTGACCGCTGGATGGACGCTTCCTGTTATCAGCAGCCATAGTGAACAGGCTGCCCTTCAGCCGGATTCCCTCAATTCATTACGAGACTCCAAACCAAGACACTGAGCTGTCAAAGAGTAACCGCTGCCATTACATGGCTAAATCCTGTAACAGGGATTTAACTCGTTAAATAAGAGCGGTATTGATTCGGGACAGCAGGGGTTTACAGGAAACCGGGATCATGGACGTTTGAACTCGGAAATCCTTTGAAAAGAGGAGGTGTAATGAGAAGGATGTCAGAACGTTTATTAGTCAAACACTCACACTAAAAAAAATCATTGCACTTCAAATGCAAAATACAGTGTATATATATATATATATATATATATATATATATATATATATATATATATATATATGTATAATTTATTTATCAATGAGACAAGTAACACTTAAAAAAATGTCAATATAAGCAAAAATATACTAATATACCCTAAAACAATATAACGTCTCGGTTACGTACGTAACGTCTCGGTTACGTACGTAACCCTCGTTCCCTGATGGAGGGAACGGAGACGTTATGTCGTGACGACATAGGGGATTTACTTGGAAGCCCCAATCATCTCTGACTTTAAGAGAAAACGCCAATGAATATTGGCTAGTGGATTTTGCATACCTGAGCCACACCCAGCCCTCGCGGGTATAAATAGGCGGCAGGTGCATCCACTCATTAGGTTTTACGCTGAGGAGCCGAGAACGAGTCCCTGGCAACCAGCGATGGTTCAAGATTGTGGCATGGGGACATAACGTCTCCGTTCCCTCCATCAGGGAACGAGGGTTCCCCTTTCAGTCGGTCACTCCGAGTCACGTCGGATGACCGACGAAATTGGGATCTCGCCAGAGAGACCAATCCACTTCGAGTGTAACTAAACGAGCCAATGGACATTGGCATGCGATTATTGCATCCAGCTGCCGCTGATCACAGCGTGAGCATAAGAGGCAGCTGATGCACCGCATCAATTATCCTTTCGCTTCGGAGCCGAGCGGTAGTGGTTAAAGCTACTGCTCTCCCTTCCAAGAGAGTGTTCTGCGAGCGAGTGCGGGCGTTACGGCGCGGCAGCGGTGGTCACGGTGTCCGGGAGAGAAAGATCGTCTTCCTGCTGACAGCCACACTAGGAGTGTGCGGTGGCCAGCTCCCCTGCGTGCTTCAGCACTAAAAGAGCATTTCTCTGAAAGAGCAATTTCTCTAAAAGAGCAACACGGGTGATCGCGTCTTTTTAAAGATGTCTTTTCACCCGTGCGTTTCTGGGTGTGGTCGTTTCCTGGCGCCTCAGGACGGTCACGATCGCTTCCTCACGTGTCTGGGCATTCAGCACGCTGAGGTGGCTTTCGTGGATGGTTCATGTTCTTCTTGCGGGGACATGACCATCTCGGAGTGCGACTCTGCTATGTCAAACATGGCAGAGTCCCTCTGCCTGCCGCGATCCGGCGTGCACACTGGATCCGGTGGAGTTAGAGGTGATTTGAGGATTACGGTGAGGGCTTCCCCAAGTGGAGCTCCTCACCCCTCAAGCACTCCGCAGCCGGTGGAGCTGCCGAAGGAGCGCGCTGGCCACGCGTTTCCTTCGGTGCCCCCTCTGACGACCAGATGTCGATCACCGCATCGGAGGGCGGGCCCTCTCTCTCCGGGGATGACGACCCGGCTGCGTTGCCCCCTTCGGGTGTGGTAGCGTTGTCCGTGCCAGACCCAGAGATGACGGCTATGCTTTCCCGGGCCGCCGAGAATGTCGGGCTCGTGTGGAATCCTAAAAAGCCACCGTGTCCCGATCCTTCGAGGCTGGGCGAGTGGTTCCTCGGTGGGGGTGGCGCTGGTTCTCAGCGCCCCCCTCCGGTGCCATTCTTTCCGGAAGTGCATGAGGAGCTGACAAGATTGTGGAGGGCACCTTTCACTGCCCGAAACACATCTTGTAGTTCTTCCGCTCTCACCACCCTCGATGGTGGAGCCGCTTTGGGGTATGCGGGCATCCCCTCGGTGGAACGGTCTGTGGCCATGCAACTGTGTCCAACAGCCGCTTCCACCCTGCGGGGTGATCCGTGTCTCCCCTCACGGGCCTCTAAGTATTCGTCAGGTCTAACTGGCAGTGCTTATAGAGCCTGTGGGGAGGCGGCTTCCGCCCTCCACGCTATGGCGTTGCTGCAGGTCCACCAGGCCAAAGCACTGAAAGACCTGCACGAGGGTGGTCACGACCTGGCGGTTCTACATGAGCTGCGTGCTGCGACGGACCTCGCGCTACGAGTGACGAAGGTGACCGCACAGTCTCTGGGTTGTGCGATGTCCAGGAGCGCCATCTCTGGCTGTGTCTCGCTGACATGGAGCAGGAGAAGGTACAGTTCCTGAATGCTCCCGTGTCACAGACCGGCCCTTTCGGCGACGCTGTCGAGAGCTTTGCCCAGCAGTTCTCGGCAGCCCAGAAGCAGACTGAGGCAAACACATCATGCGCCGGAGGAAACCTGCTGCTTCCACTCCGGCTGCAGCCACTCAGCCTGCTCGTCGCCGTGGGCGCCCCCTGCGGCCGCCCCCGCTCCCGCGCAGCCGCAGCAGCCTTCACCAGGCAGCGTCGTGGAGCCGGTCGCAGGCAGGACGCCCAGCCCGTCCAGGCCCCCGCCAAACCTGGCGGCAAGCGCAAGTGCAAGAGGCCCTGGGACGGTCGACCCAGAGATGGAGGAGACTGCTCATCGGGAGATGGTGACTGCACCACTCCCTCCCCCGGAGGAGGGCCGGGTGGAGTATCTTTTGTTCATTTTGTTCCGCCGCTGGCCCAGCAGCCAGCGGTACCCAAAACATCAGTAAAGAGCGGTCTCCTCAATCTCCGGGTCTCAAGAGGAGGAGAGTGGTGATCCGTGCATCACAGGATCACTTCCCTCCTCCTCTCTCGCCAGCAGGCAGCGGGTGGTTGCCCAAGAGCACCCCTCCTGCCCATTCGTGGAACCAGGTAAGGGCAGTAGCACTCCAGTCCCCGCTTCAAGTCGTCAAACGCCGGGCTGTCACAAGCCTCAAGCCGGGTTCCTGTGTCTCCTCCCACGCGAGGAGAAATCAGGTGAGTGCTACACTACACACCCAGACCCCGCCCCCTGCCGTCACAGGCCAGGCCGTCACAGGCCCTGGGGCCGGTCCCTGTGTTCCACCTCGCTGCCCCACCGCGGGCATGTCGGTGGGCCCGTTGGCCCCGCTGGTGCGGTCTCTCGGAGCCTGGTTAGCGCTCCCCAGCCCGTCCCGGTGGCTCCTGCGGACCATCAGACTCGGTTATGCGATTCAGTTCGCCCGGCGTCCCCCCCAAGTTCAGGGGCATCCGGTTCACTTCAGTCAAAGCCGTCGATGCCCCTGTCTTGCTCGCGGAGATTGCAGTCCTACTGGCGAAGGATGCAATAGAGCCGGTCCCTCCAGCCGATATGGGGTCGGGGTTTTACAGCCCTTACTTCATTGTGCCCAAGAAAAGCGGTGGGTTACGACCGATCTTGGATCTGCGAGTTTTGAACCGTGCACTTCACAAGATGCCGTTCAAGATGTTGACGCAGAAACGCATTCTTGGATGCGTCCGTCCCCTAGATTGGTTTGCAGCAATCGACCTGAAGGACGCGTACTTTCATGTTTCGATTCTCCCGCGACACAGGCCATTCCTGCGATTCGCGTTCGACGGTCGGGCATATCAGTACAAGGTCCTGCCCTTCCGGCTGTCCCTTTTCGCCTCGTGTCTTCACCAAAGTCGCAGAGGCGGCCCCTTGTTCCCCTGAGAGAACGGGGTGTGCGCATTCTCAACTACCTCTACGACTGGCTCATACTTGCACAGTCTCGAGAGCTGTTGTGCGCACACAGGGACCTGGTGCTCAGGCACCTCAGCCAGTTGGGCCTTCGGGTCAATTGGGAAAAGAGCAACTCGTGCCAGTGCAGAGGATCTCTTTTCTCGGCATGGAGTTGGATTCGGTCAACCAGACAGCACGCCTCACCCAGGAACGTGCTCAGTCGGTGCTGAACTGCCTCAAGACTTTATCAGGCAGGACAGCAGTCCCACTGAAACTCTTTCAGAGGCTCCTGGGGCATATGGCTGCAGCTGCGGCCATAGTTCCGCTCGGTCTGCTCCATATGAGACCGCTTCAGCACTGGCTCCATGGTCGAATCCCGAGGTGGGCGTGGAAACGCGGTACTCACCGGGTTCAGATTACACCGGCCTGCCGCAAGACCTTCAGCCCATGGTCAGATCCTTCGTTCCTTCGGGCAGGAGTGCCCCTGGAGCAGGTATCCAGGCATGCTGTGGTATTCACGGATGCCTCGGCCACCGGCTGGGGTGCCACGTACAACGGGCACGCAGTATCAGGGGTTTGGACGGGCCCCCTTCTGCGTTGGCATATCAATTGCCTCGAGTTGCTGGCAGTACGCCTTGCCCTGTGCTGCCTCAGAGGGCGCCTTTGGGGCAGGGACGTTCTGGTCCGTACGGACAACACTGCGACCGTTGCCTATATCAACCGGCAAGGCGGTTTGCGCTCCCGTCGCATGTCGCAACTCGCCCGCCACCTCCTCCTCTGGAGTCAGAAGCATCTGAGGTCCCTTCGTGCCATCCACATCCCAGGAGTGTTCAATCAGGCGGCCGACGAGCTGTCTCGAGCGGCACTTCCTGGGGAGTGGAGACTCCATCCCCAGGCGGTCCAGCTGATTTGGAGTCGGTTCGGAGTTGCTCAGGTAGACCTGTTTGCATCTCCAGAAACCACCCACTGCCAGTGGTTCTACTCCCTGTCCGAGGCAACGCTCGGCACGGATGCACTGGCACACAGCTGGCCCCAGGGCTTGCGCAAGTATGCGTTTCCCCCAGTGAGCCTGCTAGCACAGACATTGTGCAAGATCAGGGAGGACGAGGAGCAGGTCCTGTTAGTGGCTCCATATTGGCCCAACAGGACCTGGTTCCCGGAACTCATGCTCCTCGCGACAGCCCCTCCCTGGCCGATTCCTCTGAGGAAGGATCTGCTTTCTCAGAGACGGGGCACCCTCTGGCACCCGCGTCCAGACTTGTGGAAACTTCATGTGTGGTCCCTGGACGGGACGCGGAGGTTCTAGGTGACCTGCCCCAGGAGGTAGCGCTCACTATCGCTTCAGCACGAGCACCGTCCACAAGACGGGCCTATGCGCTGAAGTGGAACCTGTTCGTCGAATGGTGTTCCTCTTACCAGGAGGACCCCCGGAGATGTTCGATCAGAGCCGTGCTTTCCTTTTTGCAACAAGGGTTGGAGCGTAGGCTGTCCCCCTCCACCCTTAAGGTATATGTTGCTGCTATTTCTGCCCACCACGACCCCATAGAGGGGAGGTCGGTGGGGAAGCACGATCTGGTCGTCAGGTTTCTTAGGGGGGCCAGGAGGTTAAATCCTCCGAGGCCTCCCTCCCTTCCCTCTTGGGATTTGGCTTTGGCGCTAAGAGCCCTACAAACTGCCCCCTTTGAGCCATTGCAGTCAGTCGAGTTGAAGTTTCTTTCTATGAAAACCCTACTCCTGACTGCATTGGCCTCAATCAAGAGGGTGGGGGACCTGCAGGCATTTTCGGTCGACGAGTCGTGCCTTGAGTTTGGGCCGGCTGACTCCAGTGCAACACTGAGGCCCCGGCCCGGCTATGTGCCCAAGGTTCCTACCACGCCCTTCAGGGACCAGGTAGTGAGCCTGCAAGCGCTGCCCCTGGAGGAGGCAGACCCAGCCCTAGCTTTGCTCTGTCCTGTACGCGCACTGCGTCAGTACGTGGATAGAACTCAGAGCTTCAGGACCTCAGAACAGCTCTTTGTCTGTTACGGAGGACAGCAGAAGGGGAAGGCTGTCTCCAAGCAGAGGATGGCCCACTGGATAGTGGATGCCATCACCTTGGCCTACGAAGCACAAGGTGTGCCCTGCCCGCTCAGGTTGCGTGCTCACTCCACTAGGGGTGTCGCATCGTCCTGGGCGCTGGCTCGTGGTGCCTCGCTAGCAGACATCTGTAGAGCTGCGGGTTGGGCGACTCCCAACACGTTCGCTAGGTTTTATAGCCTACGTGTCGAACCGGTTTCCTCCTGTGTTCTCACCTCAAACGGGTAGTGGCACTGAGAGGGCCGGCTCAGAGTCGGCTTGCGGCGTCCTTACGCCTAATTCTCCAGAGAGTTCCTTAACCAGGCAAACCCTGTTGAGTCCTCCAGCACTCCGGCGTCCGGACGCGGCGGGGCGTCCGGCGCCAGGCCTTCAGCCAATGAATTCTTGAAATCTGGTGCGAGGCTAGTGCCCATATGAGAGACCCTGTCGGGATCCCATATGTGTATTCCACGGTATTCTTATTAGAGCCATGTTTCCCCTGGCGGACCACGTTCTGCCATCTCTAAAGATGCAGCCTGAGCCATCTCAGAGACTTCCATGTGCAATAGGGCCCTTCGGGGTTACTTCACATGTTTGAATGTCACTTAACCCCCTCTGGGAGGAGGTGACTCCGCAGTGTGCCTCTTCCAAGTGGAAGGGCACGCTTCCCAGTGTTATCCTAGTCCTACTGTTTGGGTTGCTCAAGGAACACCAGTAGTTGACCTTCTCTGTGTAGAGCCCGGTCCTATTGTCTGCCTTATAGGAAGGGTCAGGAGCCCTACACAGGGCACTGGAAGGGGCAGCTCCTGTGGCGCTTTGGTAGGGATCCCAATTTCGTCGGTCATCCGACGTGACTCGGAGTGACCGACTGAAAGGGGAACGTCTCGGTTACGTATGTAACCCTCGTTCCCTGAAGGAGGGAACGGAGACGTCACGTCCCGTCGCCACAGTCGCTGTACCACCGCTGAGCTGCCGGGTCGCCGGCTCGGCTCCTCAGCGAAAACATAATTGATGCGGTGCATCAGCTGCCTCTTATGCTCACGCTGTGATCAGCGGCAGCTGGATGCAATAATCGCATGCCAATGTCCATTGGCTCGTTTAGTTACACTCGAAGTGGATTGGTCTCTCTGGCGAGATCCCAATTTCGTCGGTCATCCGACGTGACGTCTCCGTTCCCTCCTTCAGGGAACGAGGGTTACATACGTAACCGAGACGTTACGTACGTAACCGAGACGTTCCCTATCTGTCGCTCACTACGAGTTATGTCGTGACGACATAGGGGTCCTATGGAAAGCGCCACAACCTGAACCCCGTCACAACCTTGTGGCATGCAGATGCTGACAAGCGAGCGCGTGACAGACAAATGCCATGCAAAGGTCGCAACCTTCCCATCGCCCCAGCGCAAATTCGCTAACCTTGGTGCCCGCAGGGACCACTGAGTACATCGCTGCTGGAGATAGCCAAGCCGCTGTTCCTTTTCCCACAGAAGTCGGAAGGGATTTCGACCTTCAATGAAAGATAGCTTCAAGTCTTTCCTATTTGTTGTTACAGCTTGGCAGTAACGACGAGGAAGCGAGCCTTCCGGAGAAGGGCGCTACGGAGGCCACATCCTGCCCGAAGGGAGGTAACATGTGGAGACACTGATATGGACTGACCCAGGTCTGGGGCAGTACTACATACGACTGGACCCTGGGGCAGATCCTACCTAGGGTAGGGAGGAGAGCTGCCAGCAGGGCCTGACAGAGGCTCTGTCAAGGGAAGACACGGGTTTACTGTGAGGGAAACCTTACCGTGGAAGAATACACATATGGGATTACCCGAAGGGAATCAAGCCATACGGACACCTAGCCTAGTACAGGGGCTGACCGGAGACCCGGGCGAGCTAACACCAGTACTGGGCCTGGCGTCAGACTGCTCCGCCCAGTCTGACTGCCGGGGGTGCTGGAGGAACTCCACCAGGGTTCGCCGTCCGGGGAACTGAACTGGTGGAGGAAAAAGGCGCTCGTATCCCCGGGTGAGGGGGAATGGCGCAGCAAGCGTGACACCGGCCAGCTCTTCCCGCCACTTACCTGTTACCCAACACACGGGAAGAAACTGGCTCAATGCGGAGACTGTAGAATCTTGCGAAGGTGTTCGGTGTCGCCCAGCCCGCAGCTCTATAGATGTCTGCCAGAGAGGTGCCGTGCGCCAGCGCATAGGAGGAGGCAACACTCCGTGTGGAGTGAGCCCTCACCCCCAGGGGGCACGGCTCGCCTTGAGATTGGTACGCCAAGGCGATGGCATCCACTATCCAGTGGGCCAACCTCTGCTTGGAGACAGCCTTCCCTTTCTGCTGACCTCCGTGGCAAACAAAGAGCTGCTCAGAGCTTCTAAAGCTCCGGGTGCGGTCCACGTATATGCGCAGTGCTCTTACGGGACACAGCAACGCCAAGGCTGGATCTGCCTCCTCCGAGGGCAGTGCTTGCAGGTTCACCACCTGATCGCGGAAGGGCGTGGTGGGAACCTTAGGCACGTATCCAGGCCGGGGTCTCAGGACAACGTGAGAGTAGGCCGGCCCGAACACAAGGCACTCTTCGCTCACCGAAAATGCTTGGAGGTCCCCGACCCTCTTGATGGAAGTGAGCGCGGTCAGGAGCGCTGTCTTAGCTGACAGAAATTTCAGCTCGACTGAGTCCAGCTGCTCAAAGGGACCCCTCTGAAGTCCAGCCAGGACGACAGAAAGATCCCAGGAGGGCATCAGGGGTGACCTAGGAGGATTTAACCTTCTGGCACCCCTCAGGAACCTCACGATGAGTTCGTGCTTTCCCAGGGACCGGCCGTCCACTGCATCGTGATGGGCTGCAATAGCAGGCACATACACTTCCAAGGTGGAGTGTGACAGCCTACGCTCCAACCTTTCTTGCAGGAAAGAAAGCACTACTCCAATCGTGCACCTTCGGGGGTCTTCTCGACGAGAAGAACACCAGTTTGCGAACAGACTCCACTTCAGTGCATAGGCTTGCCTTGTTGAAGGAGCTCTAGCCTGAGTGATGGTCTCTACCACAGCCCGTGGTAGACCACTCAAGTCTGCCGCGTCCCATCCAGGAGCCACACATGGAGGTTCCGCAGATCTGGACGCGGGTGCCATATGGTGCCGAGCCCCTGAGAAAGGAGTTCCTTCCTCAGAGGAATGCGCCAGGGAGGGGCTGTCGCGAGGAGTATGAGTTCGGGAAACCAGGTCCGGGTGGGCCAGTACGGCGCGACCAACAGGACCTGCTCCTCGTCCTCCCTGACCTTGCACAGTGTCTGTGCAAGCAGGCTCACTGGGGGAACGCATACTTGCGTAGAGCCCGAGGCCAGCTGTGTGCCAGTGTGTCTGTGCCGAGGGGGCCCTCGGTCAGGAAAAAGTACAGCTGGCAGTGGGAGGACTCGCGGGAAGCAAACAGGTCTACCTGAGCTTCCCCGAATCGACTCCAGATCAGCCGGATCGTCTCGGGATGGAGTCACCATTCTCCGGGGAACGTGAGCTGTCGTGAGAGCGCATCGGCTGCACGATTGAGCTCCCCCGGAATGTGGACATGCAACGATTTGAGCTGCGTGTGACTCCAGAGGAGGAGATGGCGGGCGAGCTGTGACATGCGACGAGATCGTAGACCTCCCAACCGGTTGATGTACGAGATAGCCGCAGTGTTGCCTGTACGGACCAACACGTGCTTGCCTAGAAGCAGTGGCCGGAACTGCCGCAAGGCAAGGTGCACTGCCCACAGCTCCAGGCAGTTGATGTGCCAAAGCAGTCGAGGCCCTGTCCAGAGCCCCGAGGCTGCCTGCCCGTTGCATGTAGCGCCCCAACCCGTGCTGGAGGCATCTGTTGTGACCACAACATGCCGGGACACTTGTTCTAGGGGCACCCTGGCCCGTAGAAAGGCAAGGTCCGTCCAGGGGCTGAAGGAGCGGCGACACTCCTGTGTGATGTTCACACAAAGTGTACCGCGGCGCCATGCCCATCTCGGGACTCGGGAGTGTAACCAGTGCTGAAGTGGTCTCATATGAAGCAATCCGAGCGGCGAGACTGCGGCTACGGATGCCATATGCCCCAGGAGCCTCTGAAAAGGGTTTCAGTGGTACCACCGTCCTGCCTCTGAAGGAACTCAGGCAGTTCAGCACGGACTGGGCACGCTCGTTAGTGAGACGCGCCATCATACTCACCGAGTCTAACTCCACACCGAGAAAAGAGATTCTCTGCATGAGGGAGAGCTTGCTCTTTTCCCAGTTGACCTGAAGCCCCAGCTGGCTAAGTGCCGGAGCACTGGGTCCCTGTCATCACACAACTGTTCTCGCACGCGGGCCATGCTCGAGATAGTTGAGGATCCTGATGCTCACTTCCCATAGCGGGGCAAGAGCGCCCTCCGTGACTTTCGTAAAGACACGGGGGGACAGGGACAGCCAGAAGGGGAGAACACTGTACTTCCCTGCCTGACCCTCGATCGCAAACCGTAGAAACGACCTGTGTCGAGGCCATATCGAGACACGAAAGTAAACGTCCTTCAGGTCGACCGCTGCAAACCAATCCTGGGGCTAGGTGCATCCAGGATTGGCCAAAGGCCACCGCCTTTCTTGGGTACGATGAGGTAGGGGCTGTAAAACCTCTGCCTCATCTCGGCTGGAGGGACCGGCTCGATTGCATCCTGTGCCAGGAGGACAGCAATCCCCTCACGCAAGACAGGTGCGTCTCGGTCTGCCACCGAAATCTCGAGAACGCCGCTGAACTTGGGAGGTTGCCTGGCGAACTGAATCGCATAGCCGAGTCGGATTGTGCGAATGAGCCAGCGGGACGGGTTGGGCAGCGCAAGTCACGCCCCCAAACTCCATGCGAGTGGCACCAAGGGAACAATCGACATACCCGCGGTGGTGCAGCGGCAGGGAGTTGAGCTGGATAGCCCAGAAGGCATCGCGTTCTGACCGATCACAGCAGAACTCCCCGCATCCCCGGAGGGACTGGCCAGAGATGCGTGGAGAGGCATTGCGTCTCCCAACCGCAACTTCTTGGCTACTGGCAAAAGAGAGGGGGCTCGTGGGCGAGAGTGAGGAGGCATCGCGTCGCTCATTGTCGACCCGCGAGCCTGAGGACCCGGAGGAAAAGGAAATTGCTCTTTCTTTGACAATGTGGGTACCGCTGGCCCTTGAGCCAGCGGCGGAACAGAAACAGAAGATTCTCCACCCGGCCCTCCTCCGGGGGAAGGAGCGGCGCTGTCCTCGCCATCTCCCAAGAAAGAGCAGCTTCCCACATCTCCGGGTTGCCTGTGTCAGGGCCGCTTTGTCACCTTCCTGGCTGACTTAGGGGCCAGCTGGGACACAGGGGGCGCTGTGCTCCTGCGAGAGGCTCAACGCACCGGCCTAGGTGTTACCTCAGCACGGGGCGGAGCGGCTCTGGGGGACACAGGAGGGCGCCCACGGCGACAAGCAGACCGGGGCTTGCCCTGCAGCGGAGCGGTGGCAGATGATGCATCACGCCGGGGCAAGATGTGTTGGATGGCCTCGGTCTGCCTCTGTACTGCCGAGAACTGCTGGGCACAGTCCTCGACAGTGTCGCCGAACAGTCCAGCCTGGGAGACAGGAGTGTCGAGAGCGCACTGTCGACATCGCACGTCTCAGCAGGGCTGAACCATAGATGGCGCTCTTGGACCACAAGTGTGGACATCGCCTTCCCGAGGGACTGCACTGTGACTTCCGTTGCCCGTAGGGCACGGTCAGTCGTCGAGCACAGGTCCTGCTTCAACCTCGGGTTGGTACTACCCTCGTGCATTTTAATGCCTTGGCTTGGTGTACTCGCAGGATAGCCATGGCATGCCGAGCAGAGGCAGCTTGGCCCGCAGCACTGTAAGCTTTGACCGCGAGAGCGGTCGTCAGCTTACAGGCTTTGGACGGGAGACGAGGACGATTCCACCAAGTGGCGGCGTTTTGCAGGCACAGGTGCACCGCAACCGCCCTCTCCACCTGGGGAATGTCAACGTACCCCCTAGCCGCCCCGCCATCGAGGGTAGCGAGGATGGGGGAGACAAACGAGCCGCTTCTGGCCGTAAAAAGGGGCCGTCCACAACTTCATCAGCTCCTTGTGCACTTCCGGGAAGAAAGGGACCAGGGCAGGGCGTGGTCGCGAGCCACGGCCCGTGCCGAGGAGCCAATCATCTCACCGCGAGGACTCGGGACTGAGAGGTGTGCACGCCTCCAGCCCGATGCTCGCGGCGGCCCTGGAAAGCACGGCCGTCAACTCTGGGTCCGATTCGGCGGCGGCCGCGACCCCCGAGGGGGGCAGCCCCGCCGAATCTTCATCCTCAGAGGACGATTGCCCATCCCCCGATGCAGCTATCGACATCTGATCCTCTATCGGCGCGCCGAATGAAACGCTGAGCGCGCCGTAAGACGGCACAGCAGAATCACCGGCGAGCCGCACAGAACAGCTGCTGCGGGAGGAGTGAAAGGTCCGTGGGGACTGGCCCGGCGGAAAAGCTCTCACTGTAATCCTCAGATCGCCCAGAGCACTAGCCGATGGTTCTCTGCTCGTAGCAGAGAAGCCAGCGCGGGTAGTGACAGAGGGAGCCTCTCTCATCCCCGTGAGGAGAGAGAGGCGCGATCGCAGCGCTGTCATGGTTACACGCTCAAAACGAGCGCATAAACCATCCACGATCGCAGCTTCAGCGTGCTGGATGCCCAGACACTGAAGACAACGATCGTGGCTGTCGACGGAGGATAGGAAACGACCGCAACCAAGAGGACATGGCCGGAACGGCGTCTTTAAAAAGACGCGAACCGACCGTGATTTGCTCTTTTAGGAAATTGCTCTTTTAGTTGAAGTGCCCAGGGGAATCGCTGCAGACAGGGACACCGCTGTTCGCACCGTAACGCCAACCAGAACAGCTTCCAGACAGACGATGAAAGGCTTTGTGGAGATCAACACGTTCATCCACTCGGCTCCGAAGCATAAATCCTAATGAGTGGATGCACCTGCCGCCTATTTATACCCGCGAGGGCTGGGTGTGGCTCAGGTATGCAAAATCCACTAGCCAATATTCATTGGCGTTTTCTCTTAAAGTCAGAGATGATTGGGGCTTCCAAGTAAATCCCCTATGTCGTCACGACATAACTCGTAGTGAGCGACAGATAGGGAACCCTCGTTCCCTGAAGGAGGGAACGGAGATGTCACGTCGGATGACCGACGAAATTGGGATCTCAATTTCGTCGGTCATCCGACGTGACTCGGAGTGACCGACTGAAAGGGGAACATATAAAAATATACATAATGCATAACATACATATATACATACAAAAGAAGAAAAAAAGGAAAACTGTTCATTGAGGGTGTGAAAGATGGCTTGCTTTCTAAATTAAAATGGAAGAAACACCCACATAAAACTAAATGTCTTGTGTTTGTCTTTATAAATATTTTCACATTCTATTTGTCTTCATATTATTTATGCAGCAGTACATCTAGTTCATCCAATGCTTCATAACACTGTGAATTCCAAAAGAGCAACACCTCATCAACATATATTAATAAATGAAGGATACTAATGTTGAGGTGACAGAAATATTTAATTTGAAATGTTTGTATGTTTGTAAGCTGTCTAATTAAATCTCGCATTCTTCAGCCTTTTTTCATAAAGCAATATAAATGTGCACAAACGTTACCATACAAAATGTCTACACAGCTTGAAATCTATCACAATACATAAATGTTTTCTCTTTAGACTACATTGTATGGCCTCACAAACTTCTGCTGAGAAAATTAAGCATATCCAATAGGAAAGCCTGCACTAAAGCATAGCTGAAGGACAAAAGCATATCTGCATTACTGCGCAAACAAACAGTGTTTCTTTTCCCTGATGTTCCTTTCTTTTAGTCCATAATGCTTCAAAGTATCCTATGGATTTAATCAGTTTAATGATCTCATGCCTCGAGTGGAGACTGTGAACAAGTGACTCTCTGTGTGTGTGTGTGTGTGTGTTTTGCTCTTAACCCTCAAGCTATAAGTTCTTATTATGGCTATTTGTCAGATTGCTTAACGCTTCACCTGATGTCACGTATATTAAAAACACATTCTGAATGTCCCTTCGGAAGCCTAATTTGCAGCTGTTTGCTTAGCTGCTTTTACATTAAGCAAAACAGCATGTAGACACTTGTCAATCTCAGCACTGGACTGCTTACTAGCATGTGTAAGCATTATACAAAATAAAATAAAATAAAACATTAAGTGCAACCCTATATAATGGACATCTGAAAAATGTATGTAAAATAAAAATAAAAAAGTGCACATTGTACAAAAAGTACATTAACAAAAGTACATGTAACAATTTGAACAATAAAATAAAATAAAAATGAACCCTACATAGGAGTGATTTGAAAAATGGATGCAGAATAAACTAAAAATAAGATAAAAATAAAATTTAAAAAATGTGACCCTACATAGTAACGATTTGAAAAATAAAATAAAATAAAAATGACCCTACATAGGAGTGATTTGAAAAAAAAAGGATGCAAAATAAACAAAATAAAATAAAATTAAAATTAAAAATGTGACCTTACATAGTAAAGATTTGAACAATAATAATTGTTCACATTGTAAATTGTTTACTGATTTTTATTCCATTACAGGCTTGATTCCAGTGCTGTTTCAAATCATTCTTATAGAGCTGGGAGGCCAGAATTTTAACTTTCCTACTAAAGGACATCGTTTTATCAAGATAAGATGACCCTGACAGCTTCCATCTTCCCATCACCTTCTTTTTGGCAGACTGATTGAAAACTATTTCTGATTTCGAAGGCGAGCCTGAGGGTCAAGGCAGTGGAGAAAGATTGAAGCGGTTGTGTTCCGGAACACCTATTGGTTTTTTTTTTCCGAGAAGAGCGTTTAAGTGTTTGCTCACAGGCATAACAGCAGCCTTTACCTGGATTCAGACTGGCAGGCGGTCATCTGTAGCACACAGTCACACACCACATGACAAACCAACTAAGTTTTCATCAAAGTCTTGCATTTATTACAACTTAAACGAGAGTGGAAAAGCATACAACACAGCATCTGTCTCACATATTAAATACTGAGGTAATTTTTGTAATTAAATTTGATGATAAAAGACAAATGATGCACTGTTTACTTTTTCCATTAAGCCTTCTGCATCTTTGTAATGCATAGACAGCCAAGATGAGGAATGAATATTCCCCATCTTGAAAATATGCAAATGAGAAAAAAAATAAATAAATAAATACATAAATAAATAAAAATGTTCTGATTTCTTTTGGGAGCAAAACTGAAATATGACATTTGACATGAGGACTGTCTCTCAGTTCCAGGACAAATTTGCATTCATACATCTCTAAAAAAAATGTTGGATTTCTCTTATCTGGCATATAAAATGATTTGCTGTGGATTGTGTCTACAATTAAACAGAAAAAAAAAAAAAAAAAGTGTGTGTGTGTGTTTTACGGGATGTTTGCCACATAAGGAGAATGAGTCTCAGTGGGGAATCTGTTATGCTCTTTTGATTTATGACTGCACGTTGTCTCATTTCGCAGCATACTGACAATTTTTCTGCAATAATTGAAGTAAATAATGAAGTTGTTCTCCTCTTCTACAATAAAATTATAGTGTTGGGCCTAAGGACACAGCCATAACAGAATTAATGTCTTCTGTAAAGTCCATACAGAGGTACAACAACAACAGCCACACACACATTTCCCTATATAAATCTCAAAACTCAGGGCATAGATGTTTTTTGCATGCATTTTATACTGTATTTACTGTTTACAGTTTAAGCAATCCTAAATAAAAAATTTCAAAGCTATTCAGATGAGTACAGAAAGACAAATAGGGCCGTAAAAATAAACATGTTAATTGTGAGATTTTTATTCATTCATTCATTCATTCATTCATTCATTCATTCATTTATTTATTTATTTATTTATTTATTTTTCAGTTTAATGCATTAAAAACATTTAACACAACTAACACAGCATACTTTTTTTCCCCTGTGTTATACAGTAGACTATATGAACACATTATGAAGAACAATAAGACACACAAGAGAAGTTCTGTTTAAGTTTTGCAAAGTTTTGTTTTAAGGTTACTTAAATTAAAAGTTGTCATATTTTTCAAAGCCTATTAAATATTAAAAATAAAAGCTTTCAATACTGTGATGTTGAATGGTTATAATTAATGGCTAAAACTGAAGGAAAAGCACAGAGACATCAGTAGCAGAATTTATATCAATACTGGTCTTCATTAATAACAGGCTACTTAGTAAAAAGGCGACATTAAAAACATTTCAAATGTACCATCTTTATGTTGTTTCTATATTAATTTGGAGATTCAATGTGAAATTATGACATCATAAATGTATTATATTACTATGCGATTAATCACAATTAATTACAGAAAAATGTGTAATTAGTTAACTTTTTTAATTGATTGACAGCACTTGTTCTAATACTACAAAATATGACTAATGTGACCAGATCTGTTTTTCTACATCACTGTATGCTTTTAGTCAGATCTGTGTGAAAATAAATAAATAAATGAATAAATAAATAAATTCACCCCCCAAAAAAGAAAATTCTGTCATTATTTACACAACCTCATGTAGTAAAATAAAATAAAATTCAGTAAAATAAAATTCAATAAAATAAAAAAAAAAAAAAAAAAAATATATATATATATATATAACTACCTTTTTGATTTATTTTATGCACCAGCTTTCAAATTTCTTTCTTTTATTTATTTTTTATTTTTTTTTTTAATAAACACTATGTATATGTGTCACCAAGTACTTTTGAACATGTCAGTATCTGTTCTTTTAAGTCATTGACATCACAGTGTGCTTCTATTTGGATTTTTGCAAATGGATGATACATGCTAAAATGTTAATTTATTCATTTTTTTTTTAAATAATTAGAGTAATGAAAGAAAAAAAAAAAACACATTTCAAAGACAATATATGCAAACAGAGCAACACTGTCTCCTGTCCAACTAATTTATGCACACATAATATATGCACCCAGAGCACAACTATTGTGTTCTGTGCAAGTCCTTAAAGAAACAGCTCACCCCAAAATTCTGCCATCATTTACACATGCCATTCCAATCCTGTATGATTTTTTTTCTTCTGCAGAAAACATAAGATATTTGAAGAACATTGGGGGAAAACACTGGACCCCTTTGATTATTGCATAAACAAACAAAAGAAAAAGTCATACAGGTTCATAGCAATATGAGCAATGACAGAAGGTTCATTTTTAGGTGAACTATTTAACGCTTTAATTCAGCATTGCTCATTTCTGTCATCAGAAAGTGTTTAAGGCTGGTTATGGGGGACATACGTCTCAGTGGGTGCTTCTGTGATTAACCAGTGATCAATGTGGCAAGACAAACTACCCATAAGGCATTGCTTCTTATTTGGGAACCCCCAAGCTTGTAAATGTGTGATGACAGTTACAGACATCAATCACGGCATTTTTCCCTCAAAGACCTGCAGGGCTGTTGCTGATAGTGAAAGTGTGTGTGTGTGTGTGTACGGTTGTGTACTATAAACCATGAAGATGATGTCCTGACTGCTAGAGTTCAGCCTGAAGTATAATCACACGCTTGTTGCTCACTTGAAGGTACGAAACAAAATTGCTTGGTGATTTTCAAATATGACAGCGAGAGAGTGTCAGCAAAGGCAAAACTCTCTATGTGCTCTGATATAATGTCTTCACTGAATGAAAATGATGCTCTTTTGTATGGAACTCTTCGGGGATTCAAAACAGGGCCATTATATTCTCACAAAAAAGATAAAATTATTAATGGTGCATGCTAAGGCAAGCTTTGCTAATATTATTTGTACAAATACTCAACCCTATAAAAAGTAAAGTAAAGAAAAGTAAAGGAAAAAAATATGTTCTGGAATGTAGTGAAGTAAAAGTTTCACAAAATAAAAATGATCCAATACAGATACTCAAAAAATGTACTTAAAAGTACAGTAACAAAGCAAAAATACTTCATTATTGTTCAAAGACTGCAAAACTCTCCACTCCACATCACTCACATATTCTTCAGACCATATAAAATATTTTTTGAATTTTATAGACTGTGTAGAGAACATAAACATGTTTCAAGTTCCAAAAAAAACAAAAAACAAAAAAAAAAACAGAGATGCTACCATTAAAAATGCTGAAAAAATAATCTGTTTTTATCTATGAAACTTTAACTGAAACTGCCTGTAAGTCTTTATCCAAAGAATGTCTCATAGCAAAATGCAATACATACTTCAATAACCACATAGCAATTAATTTGACTATAAATTACATTAACAAATTCATTATGCATAAAAAGCAAATACAAGACAAAAATAAGCAATGCATTAACTAATAATAAATGATAAGTAATAGCGACAGTAAGACTTGAGGACGGAGAGAAGACATTGATAATATCACAACTTTACTGAAGCTGCTCAGGTAGAAACTGTACCAACCTCCGAGGCTTCCCACAATTCTCTGTAAATTGTTGTAGATGTCAGATTATATAGGGTCTTTAACCTTCTTTATTCCTGCCTCCAGCTGTTATTCGTAGTACAAGATTATATTATCACATGACAGCAGACTCTCCCAGAGGACCAGCCGGTTCTCATCAATGCTTTTGTATGAAAATTTATGCATAAAAATGTGTATAAGTTGCTTTAAAGATAGAGCTAATGATGCAGAAATTAGCATAATTAGAAGATGCATCTAAATACGGACATACATGCTGAATACACAACTACTTTGCTACTTTGGAATAGCAGAAAAAAAAAAAAAAAACATCCATGGATTGTGACAAAGCAATAAATAATAATAATAATAATAATAATAATAATAATAATAATAATAATTTTATTAATAAATATGTGTAATTTCCAAAGAAAATTCAAAGGCTTGAAAGGCAATAAATAAATAAATAAATATAAAAAATATATGTGTCTATGTAAATGTATATGGTTAAACTGATACATTTAATGATTAATTTTCAGTTTTTAATTATTGTTAATCCTTTTATAAATAGAGCATTCATATTTCAATTTTTAAACAGATGAAAGAAATAAAATTATTTGGAATTCAGTATGCAAATGGAGCGATTCTATCAGTGTCACAGTAAATGGGACATTATTTTTAACTTTAAAAAGAATATTTGAGCAATATTAACATAGCACCACCTTACAAGCACTGTAATTAAAAAATATGCAATGTGCCGAATGGTTGAGCTGACATGTAAAACCTGCCATGTTTATGTCAATTACGCATTTGAGCAGCACTCTAGCACTAATGTTAATTACAGTTGGGGGCTAACATTTAAATTGCAGCACAGAGACATTCACATCAATTTGAGCACGAGATAAGCATGCATTTATCTCATAGTCAATTATCATTGAAATTGACCCTCGGTGTCTTATTCTGCAGCTTGATTAAGAACGACCAGCTATGCAACTTGACACTGAGGAATTCTATTGAGAAACACATAAAGAGAGTGAAACTCATTATGTGCATCCATATCTGAAACACAAGCTTTTAAACAGATGACCAAAACCTTCAATATAAACAACTGAACTTGGCTTACAGACCTAAAACACACAATTCTAGCCAAGATGAGGACAATAAACAAGCCTACATGCTCACAACCATCAAAAAAAGTTTGGTTATACGTGTATGATCATTTTCCACTTTATACTGAATATCACGTAGTGCACTATAGGGACCAAAAAGCGATTTCTCCAAATATAATCAATGCAGTGAAAAAGTTGTCCTCTCTCATCAAAATCCACCAACATATTTGTTTAGAACTGTTTTGGACTGTTTTTTTCTTGTAAACAGTGCTTGATATGTGCATATTTCTCTCCTGATTCAGATGAGATGATGTTTTCCACTGGAGAAAACAATATTATGCACAGAGACCTTTTAGTCGTATTTTAGGTGGAATGGTTTTAAGTTAAGTATGTGAAAGTGAAAGTCGTGACGTATTGTCAAGTATGGTGCGTATTGTCATACTCGAAATTGGTGCTCTGCATTTAACCCATCCAAGTGCACACACACAGCAGTGAATAGTGAACAAACGCACACACACACCGTGAACACACACCCAGAGCAGTGGGCAGCCATTGCTCCAGCGCCCGGGGAGCAATTGGGGGTTCGGTGCCTTGCTCAAGGGCACCTCAGTCATGGTATCGAAGGCAGAGAGAGTGCTGTTCATTCACAATCCCCACCTTCAATTCCTGCCGGTGTGAGAATCGAACCGGCAACCTTCAGGTTACTAGCCCAACTCTCTAACCATTAGGCCACGACTTCCCATGTTTTGATGGATAAGAAGCAAACTCATCTACATCTTGGATGACCTGATGGTGAATACATTTTTAGCTGATTTTAATTGTTGGGTGAACTATTCCTTTAATTATTTTTTAAATATCATGTGTGTATATTGATTCCCATGCATTGTTATTCTTTCAATATACCTGTAAAACGACTGACCATCTGGACTCTGTAACTGCTACCTGGCTGATCTGCAAGGAGACAAATCACAGTTCTCAAGAAACACAAATGACAAGCATCATTACTCCACTAAATGTGCAGAGCAGAATGCATCGCTCAGCTTCGAAAGTGTCTGTTCATGCATCAATAGTCTTAAATGTGCCAATAAGTGCATATAGATTAAATTCCAGGTTGTAAAAACACCATTCATCTGGCTCCTGATAGAGAACAACACCTGCTAATGGCCCCCAGGAAATCTGAGATCGAGACCTCTGCTTTAAAGGTTTGAGATCTGCATGAAGAGACAAAAGAGAACTGCTTTGCTACAGATGTTTATTACAAACATTAATATGTTCGGTTGTGCCTCATAGATGCAAACAGCATTAATAAGCCCGTGAATTCCACAGGTAACTGCCTAATCTGTTACATTATTCTGGATGTGTTTATAAGATGTGACAGACTGTTAATTTAATTTGTTTTATTAATATTCATTAACTTAATGAAAGCAAAGCACTGACCTGATTGGTTACCTTGTGTGGTCGGAGGTAAACTCACTAAACCTTTATTCAAAGGAGTTGCTTTTAGCGGACAGTACTGGTGTCAGAAATTAGCATTTTAATTAAGGGGCAATGTTTGTTCCCTGGAAATTATATCTTCACAAAGGCATATTTTCAATTTCAAAGCATACTTACAAGCCATATAAAACATGTTTGTTTATGTGTTCATACGTTTTGTGCTAAATGCTTCAACTGAATTAATCATTTTAAAGGTGTTAAACGTTTTTAGATGTTAAAATTAGTGATTTCAGCAACCCAAAATATTACAATCCTTCTTAAATTGTATTAGCTGAAACCCAAATTCATAAACAATATGACATGTTACATTTACCTCAGGAAAGCCAATTAATGTTTATACTGTAGCTTGTTAGTTAGAAAAAACTTTAAGACTACTTATCCTCTCTTGCTTTTAAATAATGTGTATATATGTGGTCTTAACTGCTCTTAACGGTGTTTTTTCTTTTTCTTTCTTTTTTTTTGGGGGGGGGGGGGGTATTTAGTTTAATCAAAATATGCCAGGGTTTACGTATTGAACCCGTGTTTTAACGCCACTCAGTGGACATTTCTCTATGAAACTGCGGCGAAACGTGCAGTAAGTTACGCAAAAACGGTCTTGCTAAAAAGTGCCCCCAGGTACGTTTATGCCATGAGACCAGGTTGATCAAAGTAGATACTGCAGCGCTTTATGGATCTCAGTGCTTTGATTTCTTGATCTATTCATATTAAAACCTCTATAAAAACAAACAAAAAAACAAAACAAAGAATTTCAGTCTACTTAGAAATTCTTTTTGCCAACATCCAAAAAGTTTCACAGAGGGATGAGACATCTGTATCAGAAATGCTGCTTCAGTTATCTCACATTGTCATGTCAAAACTTCTTTTTTTTTTCTGTTGATATGTTCTTAGTCAGCCTTCAGAGAGGAAAGTAATTCAATTTTTGCCGCTTTCTTCCCAATAGAGCCTCATTCTGACAGCTGCTCTCTCCAACATAATGCACTGCTGACACATAAGATACGACAAACTCATTTGAAAGGGATAATTCATTTTTTCCCAACTTGGTATGGTGGTAATGCAGGGTTTGTTTCCTTTCTTTTTCCTCCCAAGTTTTCTACACTGTCATATTCTATTTCAGATGTCATACAAGAGGTCTACCTATAAATACAAAGCAGATGAAAGCATAAAAAGAAGACAATAGTGTCACAGCTAGTTTTCTTAAAATTGGTCATATAATGCATTTTTATCATTATTTTTCCTTACATATCTAGTAAGTTTTTTTTTTTAATTTTATTTAATATAATTTTTAATTTTATTTTATTTTTTGCACCAAAACAGTTGTAATTTAGTTTTTCATACCTATTTCACATCCTCGCTCTAATTAAACAGGCAATTTTTTTACTGTTTTGTCTTTACTGCAACCTCTATACATATGAAATAAGAAACTTCGCTCACTTCAGCATTTGTTGTCTTAATTTTGCTTCACCCTATGGTTCAATAACAGCCACTTTACAAAGCCGCATTACATTTTGACAAGATCACAAAACAATCTGTGATTAAACGTGTTGCTCAAACTGTTAAGCTCAAACTGAAATGATCACAGACCTTGTTAAAAATAAACTTCAGCCTCTCCTTTTTAATATTCCAGAGACTATGAATATGAAGAGCGGCAGGTGCAACACAGCCAGGAAGGAACATCACAAGGTTTGTCAGATTTTACTTTCTCGTTGTTTGTTTTTAAAAATGTGTTATATTTGTGCATATGTCATCCTAATGGTCTTTTGAGATGATGAAGGCTAAAGCAGACACATGCACTTGCATTTAGTTCTGTTGCCATATGGATGCTATTTGCAACAAGCCATACATGTCACAGTAAATTACATCCAGTCAGAAAACTGGCAAATTAGTGATTCTGCCACCACAGTAAAGACCCCTACAATAAACTGACATGTTTTCAAACATTTCTCAACATTCCTCTTGTGCAGTGAACTCAACGCAGCTGAAAAATGAGCTAAGTGATGGGAACAGAGAACGAAAAACATCTGTCTTGAAAGACTGCCATACAACAGAAATATAACTGTCATCATTTACATTTGACCAAACCCGTATAATTTTCTTTTGTGTGTGAAAACCAGTCATATATCTTTAGAGCAAAATGTCTAAATCACATTCAGCATAAATTTGGCAAATTAAGATGCATTGCATCAATGTTGTTACATGTTATTGGTCTTGTCACTGACCTCAGATTGTCATTGACAAATGCATCTTGGTGCAAAAGAAGGTTTATAGTATTTAATGATTTATCTTGGAATATAGCGCACAAATCATATGGACTATATATTTTTATGGTACATTTATGTTGCTTTTATGTTATTTTTGGTGCAGCACTAATCTGTAAATACTAAATAACTCCTATTGTGTTCAACGGATATCATACAGAGTAATGCTTATGGTAAATAATATTCACAAAATGAATTTCTTAACCTATCATGCTGTCATACCGCTTCAAATCACCATCTGTAATCGCAATACATTTTAAAGCCTCGAAAACATTAATATACTCCAGGGTTTGCTGGGCTACTTCAAGTTTCGTCAGCACAATGGATGTGTGAAATAAAACACACCCTGAGTGGTCAGTCATGATGAGCCAATGTAATGTCCAATTAATGTGACGTTAGTGTGAACTCGCCTCAGTGAGTCTCTGAGCAAAAGAGCTTTAGCATCTTGTTAGAGCTTCCAGGGAAATATGCAAACTTGTCATGAAAGATAATTACCACCTTCAGTCGCCCATCTGCTGGCCGTTGACCAAATTGACTTGAATTTCATGGTTAATGTCGCTATAGATGAGCTGTAGGGGAAATGGATGCGGTGGATTTATTTAGTTAGAATTTCTTTTCTTATCAAGGCAAGTTTGCAGTGTCAGTTCTGATCCTACTCCAATTAAATAAGACGCTCCATTACCTCACAATTCAGTGCTTTTCCAGGAAAATACAAGGTCACCCAAACCTCATTTATGCCTGACATTATTTCAGTGGTGTTATGACATGAATACTGGCAGGATGCGGAAGGTTTTAACAACTTTAACTAAGTAAACAATTTCTCTTCCAGGTCACCATGGTGAATAAAGCACAAAAGCGGCTGGATCTTTCTAACTCTCTCCATATGTCTTTGTCCCTCCTGCTGACTTTCTTCAGGGAAACTTCTAATTGCTTCTCTGATGACCTCCACAGAGACACTCTTAATAATCATGCATAAATAGGCCTACACAGTATATGCAAAGCTTTTATGATATGCATACTCTAAATATTTATGTATTAGGCCAGTAGTTTACAATAATTGTTGTACAGACAAAGTTCAAATGTAATTAATTCATGAATAATTCATAAAACTGATTTTCCATCTACTGGCAATTATGAGCTTTCAAGATTCAAATAAACTGTTCTTGCACCATTGTTTATCTTTTTAAGGGCTTTTTTTGTCATTTCATGTGCTTTAACACTTTGCCATGATGCTCATGTGAGCAGCTTGAGGTTAAATTTAACTTGCCTTCTGTCTGCTGTATCCTGGAGGTCAAAGTATAGAAGGATATTCCGGTCTATTTTCAAAATGAATTGCAAATTGTATTTTCAATTGCGTTTTCCATATGTGGACACATAAATTGTGACATAATCCAAATGCAATTACAAATCTTGCATCACCGGTTGCGTTTTTGCTTTAGTGAATGCACAGTGACTGCCAAATTTCAAATTCACATTTTTATTAGCTGGTCAGTAAACGTGGGCCAAGTACGATGATCATGCTGAAGTCAGAAAATTATCGCAGGCTATCTTCAGTAGCAAAACTGACAACGGCGATCTTTGGACTTCTCTCACTGTACGACATAGGACTACAAATTAGGAGCCACGATCATAGAAATCGCAGTGATTGTTTCACGATGGCAATCTTTCATCTAGAACAGACGAAAATTGTGCAGTGTGTCCCGAGCTTTACGATCTTATAAGATTGCTGAAATCACACAGTCTGTAGAAGGCTTAAGAGTCGGTTCTTATTTAAGTGATTCAAAGCCAGCAGGGTGATCAGTGTAGTCAATCAATTTCCGATCAAATTGCTCTTGTGACCCGGTTCTTTTTAGTGATTCACAGCCACATAGTGTGACTAGTGAAGTCCCACTAATTCCCGAACAAATGACTCTTTTATGCTACGTTTACATGAAAACGATGTAGTCAAAAACGGAAAAGATTTTCCCTTGCGTTTTTAAAATGTTTCACGAATACACGACATCGTTTTCAAACGTTTTACATATATCCGCAAAAATTGCCAAAATGCTGTATTACGTATGCCAGGCCAGTAGTTGGCGCTGTCACCTTGTTAGTAAACAGTACCTGTAGAGTAGTGATGATTAGCTCTTTGTGGGCAGGAGTTCCGTCACTAAAATCACCACACTGACTGTTGCTCTACACCTCATTCATAGCGACAGCAGCTTGCGCACAGACGTAAACAAACAAGCAATATGGCAAAAGCAGCGAGTAATTTTGTCTGGACGGATGATGAAAATTGTCACGTACTGCACGTCTACATACCTAACACGTACTACGCACGCGCATGACATCATCATTTTCAAAGATTCCCATCTTGTGTGTTTACACGGAGGCGATGATGGTGGCATTTTCAAAAACTAACCCGTTTTCAAAATTATGCGTTTTCAGTCCCCAAAAAACTGTTGTCGTGTAAACGAACAGGCAAAACGCATAAAGTTTCCAGTTTTTGGCTGAAAATGTTGTCATGTAAATAGCCCCTTAAATTGGTTCTTTAGTGAATCATAGCCATACAGCACCATCAGTTTAGTATACTACTTCCTAAACAAATTACTCTTTTGAGATGGTTCTTTTAGTGAATCAGAGCCACACAGTGCAACCTGGGGTGCGTTTCCAAGAAAAAGCATCGTTAGCCAATTATGGTCGCAAGTTCCGTCATTACCAACATAGTTCAACGATTTGGTGTTTCACGAAACCATAATTCGAATGAACATTCGCAAACAGCATTGCAAACTTACATGGTTGGAACTATAATTCTCGACCTGTGGTTAGAAGCATAGTTTCTTGTTAGTAAGACATATGGGCTTAAATAAATTCTGCTCTTGGGCACAATAAGCAAGCTAACATGCAGTACAATCTATATCTTCCATTCTATCTAAATATAAATGCATTTTATATTTATATTTTTGTGCGTCCTCAATAAATGCCGTTTTTGAAGAGTGTGCATGTGCATAAATGCCTAAGGGAACGCTGGAGTAAGACTGAACCTGCGATGAATCAAATATGAAATAAAGCAAAATGACATGGAACAAAAAATAGGAAATTAGTCATCAGGTGCCATGTTCAATACAGCAGCATCTTAGAGATGTCTAATCGTTTAAATAGCAGAAATTATTGCTCCAACACATGTGTGTGATGTCATTAACAATGGCCCTATAACCGCTAATGTGGTTCAAATAACAGAGATGCCACCGTGTTCGGGAAACAGTCGTGACTAGCTAGTTTGTTCCCACAACAATGCATCTTACTATGGCGGTTAATTAGCGAGTTACGTTGTTGTATGGGAAACACACCCCAGTACAGTCCAGCGGAATCCCAAAGAATATTAACTATTATGAATTGGTCAGTTTTAGTGAATTAAATCTATCCAATGCAAATAGTGTGGTCTGATTCCCGAACGAATGACTCTCATGAGCCAGTTCTTTCTAAGGTTTCAAAGCCACTTATAGCACAACCAGTGTAGTTTCACTAATTCGCAAACAAATGACTCTTATAAGCCGGTTCTTTTTATTGAATTAAAACAATACTGTACGATCAGCTGTAGTCTGATTCACATACAAATGAGCCGGTTCTTTTAGTGAACCATACAGCCCAACCAGTATAGTCTGATTCATGGGTGTAGCGTGTGGGGGAGCCTGGGGGGCATGTTTTTTTTGTTGTTGTTTTTTTAACAATATACATGAACTGCAGAGAAATCTGGAAATAATGGAAAAAAAAAGTCAGATGAAGATTCCGACTAAGTCCTTGATGACTCTGGACCCGGACAATCAGATAAAGGTGATCAACAGGACGCAGTCGTTTTAGCGGCTCAGTGTTCTACTTTTCTGTTGACCATTTACATCCAAATGTTATTTAATTTACAAAGAACAAAACCTAAAAATAGATTTTAGAATATAAACTGTTTAATCGTCTATTTTTCAGTAAGTAAATGGAAAGTGTTTGTGCCCCCTGCCATTATGCGTTAACTTGAATTAAGCCCAACAAATGTCTGTTTTAAAGCAGTGGATGAGTAATTCACTCTTTGATTTGCTTAATAAAAGCCTCCTTTGAGATTGTTGATAAACATCTTTTTTGTGCATTATTTTCGACGTGTTTATTGCTGCAGCCGTGCGATGTATCTGGTTGCCATGACAACCTCACATGCTTATTGCTCTGTGTAGTCATAGTAAAATCACTTGAATATGGCAGAGTGTGAATTTGTAGATTTACTATAGCAAAACTAAAATGTGTTTAAAAGTGTGACTGACCAAATCGACCGGCTCGACTTTACTGTAATCAAATCATCTTTTGAATTGGCATTTGAATTGCATTTGTGTTTTCTACATGTCTTTCCATACAGTTCCCAGCCCTATTTTTGGGTGCAAATAGGTATAAAAACCTCCAGCAAGACTTTCTGTACTATTTGTTGAACAAGAAGTATCAACAATGTGACAGAAGCAAAAAGCTGAAGTATGGCTCCATTGCCACCTCACAGTACTGACATTGTTCACAAAGTTGGCAAACACCTTCTGTCAGAAATGTGTTGCCATGCATTCCCATTGGCAATGCATTCTGGGAGTGACAAAGTGGGAATGAGAGATTCCATTTAAATTAGTCTTGTGCTCAAAAGCGGCTTCTGAAAAAGAGTTCAATTTCTCTTATTAGCACTTTGTGGCTGTGTTTTCTGGTGTTTTTTTCTCAACTTTTTCACCCGTCTATCGCTGCCTCTGTTCCTTAACTTGCAAGCTGGATTTTGATACAATATAAAAGGCTGTTTTTTTCCTGTTTCCACTCTTCTATCTCTATTATTTTTAATGACAGAGGCACCATTTCATCTCAGGGATTTGTTGACAGGTCGTCACGTGGCTTTCTAGCCAAGCAGCCTTTAATAGATGCCACTCCTTGCAAACGCCATAAACTCTTCACTGAACACAATTAGATCGGTGGTGTATATCAACCCTCAGGAGCTGGATCAATAAAGATGACGTAAACGTATAGCGATGCATGAGGCGGTATGCCAGGGGCTTTATTATGTGATTCATTTAGCTATTAATGAGCCGTTTTAGCCTCTGACAGGTCTCAGATGATTGAGGAGAGGTTTTATCTATCTGGGTGGTGCGGATGATTTTTTTTAGATGGTGACAGTCCACCGTAGACTGCAAAGAGAGAGGATATTTATAGTGTGATGCCAAGGTAAGGTGGCATTAGGAAAGTAAATGATGTCATAATGACTCAGGATCAAATATTACAAATGTTACACCTGTTAAACTCTAATCTGTGTAAACATATTCATTGTGTCATTTTTCTGTTAATATACTTAGTGACTAAGTAACTAATGGTTTTGGAGCTGCTGGAATGTGACATGATGCTCATTGGCTGATGGCCCTAAAAAAACAAGCAGAGTCCCGGTATTACTTCAAATATAAGTCCACATGGAACATAAATGAATGAAAAATTTAAAATATGGCCAGAATTACACAGCTGCATTTAAATGGCTGTCAAAAGGAGAGCTATGTTTTTGGGTCCAAATGGTGTAATTACAGTATCTACCAGCAGGGGTTCACTGAGCCATTCTAACAAGCCAAATTCGAACAAGGGTACATTTAAATGACAACGATGATTAAAAATGGAAATGTTTTTCTTCTGTGTTTTTGAAAAATTTTCCGTACAGACGACAACATTGTCAAAACGATCCCAGTTCACATGGTTCTGTGAAAACGAATAAAAACGCTGTATTATGCATGTCAGCCCAGTAGTTGGCGGTGTCACTTTGTAAACAAACAGTACGGATCTGCGCACATACACAATCTTATAACCTGAACATGTAATGCACATACACTTGATGTCACCATTTTCACAAATTTGTGTTTCCGTAGTTTACACGGAGATGATAATGGTATAATTCTAAACAAACTTCCACTTTTAAACTCGTTTTCAAATGCTTGCAGTTTTGGGCCTCCAAAACGCTGTTAGTGTGTAAACAAATGGCCAAAACACATAAAAAGTTTTATATTTTTCATGTTGTCGTGTAAAAAAAAAAAAACAAACAAAAAACCGATTGGACCAGTTCAACATAGAAACACTAAGGTCAACCGATGGTGTGAATTTGAGGGTGGAACTTTCAACTGGTAGTAGAAGTGTTGGGGAAATCTTTTTGAATTCACTTTTGAATACATTTCTGTTTAGTGATGCTAATAGTGCAGAACTACAGTATGTCTCCCTTACAGCAACTGTATGTAGTTTTGTGTATTTTTGTGAATTTGGAGCCCCCTACAGTTAAAGGAGTGGAATTCACTGTCGTAATTACAATAGATCATTGTACACGTGCATTTGTTGCTGCTGTAAAGCAATCCACCCTTTTCGCTGAATTTTGTACCCGCTCACCAAACTTACATACTCCCAGAACATATGTTTGGAGGGAAATGTGGGAAAGAAACATATACAAGCCATTCACCTTAATTAGAATTTAGTGTACCCTCAAAATGAGTTTGAAACTGATATTTCAAGGTTAAAAAAAATGTACATACAGCTTCTTTAAGATGTGATAAATGCATTACAAGCACAAGAGCATGCTTAATACATTTCTCAAGAAATCTGCATTCATAATGAAAACATAATTTATTCTCAAACTTCTGTGCCTGGGTTTTTCCTCTCATCCCCCAGGTGGCCAGAGGATCTTAAAATTATTTGAAGATCAGTACAAAGAGAAAAAGTGAAGCAAAGAGAAAGATGGAAACACACTTACTCTGAATATCCAGTTCAGAATATCCTTTTTAAATCAACTTGAAAATAAAATCGCCTTTATTTACACGCATATTCCTGTTTTTTTGTGCAAAATTCATCATTACACATTACGAACAAAAATAACTAAAAGTTCTTAGTCTTTGTAATCTTTCATCAAAATGTGTTTACCTGATGTGAGTCAGTAAGATTTTTTGAAATACATTTATACTTTTATTCAGTGATGGTAAAGAGTGTTAAAAAGATTTTTATTTCAAATAAATGCTGTTATTTTAAACTTTCTATTCATCAAATAACCCCCCCAAAAATATAAACTGCCACAAGAATATTAAGCAGCAAGAACTATTTTCAACATTGAAATGTTTCTCGAGCAGCAAATCAGCATAATCACAATGATTTCTGACGGATCATGTGACACTGAAAACTGGAGTAATGATGCTGAAAATTCAGGTTTGCAGAACAGGAATAAATTGCATTTTTAAATGTATTCAAATAGAAACCAGTTATTTTAAATTGTACTATTTCAGAATATTACTATTACTGTATTTTTGATTAAATCAATGCAGCCTTGGTGAGCATAAGAGATTTCTTTCAAAAACATTACCCACTCCTGTTGTGAATACTGTTTCATGTTAACTTCAGTAATATCCAATTATAATGTAATTCCCTAAAGAGTAACTGTAAGCTACTCCACACTAAACATCCAGCTGGCTACAGATGGAAACCGTACACACCTGTTGAAATAAAAATGAATGAAACTGCACATTGTATCAGAAAGGAAAACTGGAAGAGACTGAATCTGTTCAGTTGATTGCGTACTGGCGAGGGTAATACGGCATTCCTTCATTTTTCTTCAGGAATAATTGCTGCAAATGGCAAGATGAAATTGCAGCAGACAGATATTTTATGTCGGAGCATTTAAGAGCTGCCATTCGATGGAGGAGAACTGCCTGACAAGATGACGTTATTGTATCATGCCAGCTAAATTTGGTTATGTCTGCTAGATTCGAGAGAGATGGAGAGAGAAAGAGAGCTCTGCTTTTGTCTAAATTTCTTTCTTCCATTTCACTTGAAACTGAATCAATATTGTAATATTGTCAGGCTCTCACTGTGTGTATAGGCACTAGACCAATGCAAGTTATATATCTGCAGTAGGTTTTTGTATTTTTAAGCAAACACAGGGTGTGTTTAGTTAGGTTCTCTTGGTTCTTTTGGTCTGGACCAAAAACAAGTAAATTATACATTTAGTCCTGGTTCACTTAGCATTCCCATTGTCATTTTTAACACCAAACCTAATGATACAAAACAACAGGCATAAGAATACGGTCACAGCCTGGTTGGACAGCATTCATGACATATATTTTGCAAAGTTACCAAACATGCAAAACTGCTGTGCGCTGGGCTAAATGTGCTTGTTGTATGTGTGTACATATGGTGGGATTTTTACCAGTTGATATCTCACAAAGAGCTTATAAAATATGTAAAGGAGTCAAATCACTGTGCACACAGAGATATGCTGAAAGGAGATGACAGTTTCGACACTTGTACTGAACAGTAATAGGCAACATAGCTCCTATGATGAGAAGAATGCTTAAGCATTCTATCATTTTAAAGGTCACATCTTATGACATCATGTCTTGTTTTTGGTTTAGTTTTTTTTTTGGTCCCAATCCACTTGTTTGGTTCACACCAAGGTTCAAATGACAGTATTCACGTTTATTCAAATGAACCACACTAACAGAACAATTGCACCAGAGTTTAATGTAATCAAACCAAACCTGCCAAGTGTAAACATACCCTAAAAAGAAGAAATCAAAAGTTCACTAAAAAGTTCCACAACTTTCAATGCAAAAACCTGCATCTTACAGCTCTTGCAATTCAGTGTAAAAAGGCACTACATGCACTGGAATAGCAATGCATCTTGAGTTTTTAATGTCATTATTCATAAAACTCCGCGCTATTTGCATGATGCAATCAATATTGTGCTGTTCCTGACTGTGGAAAGCAGGTACTCAAACTAGCACATCAACCCGACACATGGGGAATTGCGCCGTTCAAACCAGTTCAGTTCAGATTTTGTGGCCATGTTTTTGCATAATTTCTTTAGCGAGGTGCTAAAACAACACAAACAGCAGGTGCATTTCATTCCTACCGAATTCCCCCATCAGACATCTGAAGAACTGTGGAGTCAACTGCCATCTTTCATCGCAACACATGAATTTGAAAAGCAGTAGTAATCATTTTCATACATGAATATTTAATACTGCTTTTTAAGTGCTTGCATGATAGGTCATGCATGTATTGTTGCGTTTGCAGGATGCCGGGCTGGTATAATGTTATTTATGAGCGTGCACGTGTGAAAGGACTAAGCAACCGTGAACTTCCTTTGAGAAGATGGTTTCTGCTGGATGTATGGCTGGTTACCCTTGGTGGTTCAGGCAATAGCCATTTGGAATGAAGATGGATGACTCGAGGGAAAAATAAAACGTACCTTTGAGCATAAAAACCATTTCACTCTAAATAATTCAAAAGCCTCGCTGTTAATGTTGTCCCACTTCTTCAGATTGAAAGCCAAAATAACACAGAAAAACAACAACAAACCTGAGTGAAGACCTGCAGACTGTGAAGCAGAAGAGAAACGTGAGATGTGACTTGGAATCTAATATCCAAAATTCATTTGAAATTACAGGGCAATTCTTGGCAGTTCTTAGATGGAATAGTAACCAGGTTTAGGGCTATGAAATTCTCCATTAATATAAAGGAAAGAGATAAAAAGTTGTCTTTTGGGAAAAAGAAAAACTCTTTTCCTACCTAGAAAGCATTAACCAGCATCATAGACATGTTCCGACTTATGCAACATAACTTTTTTTTTTTTCTTACTCAAACCTGTCTTGATATTTGTACTGGAAAGAAAGACAAAAAATACTAGTTATGAAAATTTTCAATTTTAACACTTTTTTTTTTTTTTCTTTTTCTTTTTCAGTGTAGTGCAATCCCAGCATGCAATATTCAAGATGGTAAAAGGAAGTGAGAAAAATGTCTATAAATTAAATATGTTAAAAATAAAGTCATGTTTATATGGTACTACAAATATTGGCTAGTTTTGGATGTAATACTGACCTCAGCAATCATTTTCCAGTGATTCCTTCTGTATTGTCTGTGTAACTGTTTACAGAGACTGCTGTGTCATTATTTGAATGAGTTGGCACTTTGCTGTATGTGGTCTAATATTGTGGGATCATTAATTTCAGATTTACTCCCTCTATAACATTACATAAAAAAAGAACTGCAGTTGGTGGCATCCTAGCAACACCTTTGTCTATTCGGGCCAAAATAAGCAGTAAAGTGAACGAGACTGTATAATGTTAGTCAAAGGTCTGTGAGACTATAGGAGAGATTCATTCTTTTCCATTGCAATGCTGCAGAGTCTCATCCTGCCCTTCTTGAGGACATTAAAAGTCAGTGAGATCTTGTGCTGTGGCCTTTGGAGCAGCTTTGATGGATGTTATGAGCTAATGCCAGAGTGACAGAAAAGCTGATGGACCGCATTCAGAGATCCAGCGCCTTCAGGTACTGACCTTTACACCTGACGTTCACAATGTAATATATGAACACATGTGAGTCTTTCAGACTCTAGACAAATGTACGGGTACAGCTCAGCATGAAAGAAGGCTTCGGTTCACATGAATGAAACACATTAGAACAGAACCAGCATGGAACAGAATCAATTTACATGTTTGTCTTGGCTGGATAGGATTGTTTTAGTGCTGGTCAAGGTGTACAATCATGCTTTTTCAGAAAAATTAAATAAAATAACATAAAATAAATTAACAGTATGGAGATATTCTTATCATATTTTCACATGTATTTTCTATTTAATTTCTACAGGCATGTGCGTGCGCACTTCATGCGACATCTTGTATCAGTCAGACTGCCTCATTCACTATTCAAAGTTTCCTCATTTCTTTTTAAATGTTCATCCTTGAAGTCACCAAAGACTGTCTGAAAGATCACCGTGTTCTAGATCATGTTCTAATTCTCAGGCAGTGTTTGACTAATCAGAGCTGCAGCAGACCCGGTGCACTCAGCCTCTCTCCTGCCTGGCCACTGCTCTAAAGCCAGCAGTAATTGGACCTCCAGGGAGAAGAGAAGCTGCTCATGTGACTGCCGTCAGATTCTCTGGGGTCCCGCTACAGCACCACGGGCGGTATGAGGAAGAGTCTTCGAATGCAAACAGCCAGCAAGCCAAATACAGCTTAGAAACGCCGTGCAAATACTGTTTTCTTTCCCATTCATGCTTCTAATAGACGTGCTGTGCATGCGATCAGCAAAACAGAGATGCAAGCTTCCAGAGAAGGATTTGTCTTTTTCCTTTGAGAGCTTTTATTTGAAAACTGCTGTATTTAAAGGAACAGTCCACCCAAAAATGAAAATTTGCTGCAATTTACTCACTCTCAGGCTAGACAAGATGTAGATGAGTTTGTTTCATCATGGGAACAGATTTGGAAAACATCAGTTGCTCTCCAATGGATCCTCTGCAGTGAATGGGTACTGTTAGAATGAGAGTCCAAACAACTGATAAAAACATCACAATAATCCACACGACATGTCTGTATATAACAAATCCATCAAGTCATTTTTTTTTTTTAATTTCAAATAAGTCCTCTATCTATAATATTGACATCTTCAGTGAAAAAGTCGTCTCGTCTGAATCAGGAGAGAAATATGCACAGATTAAGCACCATTTATAAGCCAAAACAGATCTAAACAAATATGTCAATAGATTTTGATGTGGTGTGTGGATTACTTGTAGATTATTGTGATTTTTTTTTATCAGCTTTTTGGACTCTCATTCTGTCGGCACCCATTCACTGCAGAGGATCCATTGGTGAGCATGTGAAGTAATGTTACATTTCTCCAAATCGTTCTGTTGAAGAAACAAACTCATCTACATCTTGGGTGGCTAGTGTCTAGTGCAGCAAAATTTTGTGCCTGAAAAAGTTTCAGTACTTGCGAGTACTTGCGAGACAGACAGAGAGATGGACAATCATAAGGGACCGCCTTTGCTATAAAGAGATTTCCTAAAGTAATTACGCTCTCTAACAAAGGCCTGGGAAATTGAACCATTAATTACAACGCTGAGAGGCACAAGTAAAATCTGCTATAGCCAGTTTTAGAGATGGCAAAAGCTCGATTGTATCTGTTTTCTGTAATGAGAGATTTGGCTGGGAGCAGATGAGTATTCCATTCCAGCCATCACATTGTAATTTCAATAAATTATCTCTGTAGATGCAAAACAATAATAACTAGGTACAGGATTGTCACTGAGACCTCAGTTCCTGTGTGTTTCTAGGACCTCCGTTTCTTTGCTTCAGACCGGAGAAATAAGTATGTCTAATTCAAGCCACAAGTAATGGGGTTTTAGGAACAGAAGGTTTGTCCATTTATCTTTCCTCTTGGAAACTGGACTAAACAAATTCAACTAATCAAGTGCAACTTAATCAGGGCAGAACTAAGTGAAATTAACCAATCAACAAGCATCTTACTCATCAGCATCCAGTTAACGTAGATCATCAAATTAACTATGGACATGTCAAGGCAAATTTATTTATATACACATTGTTTCAAAGCAGCTTTACAGAAAATCATGATGTTAGTGTTTGTAATATCTTAATATATTCATGCCTTATAGTTGCATTTAGCAGACTAGATCTTGGTGATAATAAAATTACATTTTGCAACGATACAAGCAATAAAGCAGCTGCAATTTGCTATATAGTACTGTATATATCACCCATATGCACTTATACTGTACGTAGACAAAATTGGACACACTTCATTTTGAACAATAGAGCGGTTGCTTGTGCTATCTTTTCAAATAAATGGCACTTGCTTTGAAATTTTGTTATCTAATGCAGTGACAGATTTTTAAGTGTCCAAGTGCTTTCTGTAGCTGTTGTTTGTGCTTTATCGCTGTCTGAGTAACCTGCTCGCTGTAACGTCTCAATTTCCCTTGGGGGATCAGTGAAGTGTTCATCTTATCTTGTTCTCAAAGACCTTTCACAACACATTAGAAGTATTTATTGTTATTGGTTCGTACCTCAACAACACAAGACAAACCTAGACATAGTGGAGGAAAAAAAAAAAATAAAAAAAAAAAATATATATATATATATGTGAACTTGCAATATCAGCGACTTTGCAATACAATTTAAGCTTGTTTCTGCTAAATGAGTATGTTGAAAAAAAAAAAGGGCTCAAGGTTTGACTGGATAACATGGCACAGTTAGCTGAAGTTAGTACTAGGTCAGGCTATAACTACGGTACACTACCTGGACCCAAAAGAAGCCACAATCACAGCTACAAACAAACAAACAAACAAACAAACAAACAAACAAATGTAAAAAAAAAAAAAAAATCCAAATCAAGATAAAGAAAATAAGCAAACAAATAAGCAAATAAATAAAAAGCAAAAAAAAATAAATAAAATGAAAAAGAAAAGCAAATAAATAAGCAAACACATAGAATATCAATCAATCAATGAGGAAGCTTTTTGCATCCAATAGTATAATTAATCTCCTACAACAACAACACATAATTGAGAGTACGTGAGCTAAAATGGCACACTTTTAGGGAAACTGCACCAGCCAAGCAACTCCAAACTGAGGCAAATGAAAAAGTGAACAGACTGTTTACGCCAAATATTACAGGCTTCTTGTATGCAACCTGCTAATGGGCTAAATGATGTGGGTTGGGCTAATTAGTGGACACAGGTGTTACAGGTTACTGAGATGCCTATATAAAGCATCACTTTGGTGCTCCAAGAGATGTGTTTGATTGCGGGGGATGGGAATTAGTGATGCAAAGTCCAACTCATTTCTGCGAACCGGTTATTTTTGGACAGTTCGGCTCATTGAACCGGTTCAAAAAGCTGATTCTTTGGTTCCTGACGTCATCAAGCAGTACGTCTCTACACATTTATTTTCTAACAACTCAGTGCCATGTTGTATCAATGAAAAATTCAAATAAGTCATTTGTGTCAACACATATTGAAACATTCAAAAAATAAAGTTATTTGTGTGAACGCGCATTGCTGATTATTGCCATATAATTCACTTAAGTTAATGGTGTCTGTGGTCACAGTTTCATTCGCGGATCCTTTATGTCAGACTGACTGACCAATATTGACTAGCCTACAACTTGGATAAGATTCCTAAAAGTTTTGCATCTACAGCACACATTACAGACAATGGTGCACATACGCGGATATGTTCTACATGTCTAAAGTATAAAGAAAGAATAAACCAGTCTTATAAACTCCTTGATTTCACTTAAGCAACTTTAAATATGCATGCATGCACAATAAACTATAGTAAAATGTACATCACTCGACAGAAAGGTTTTTGCAGGTTTTAATAAAATGTAAAACAGTCATAAGCATATTTCCAGTACGCGCCTCAGGCTTGCACATTATCGTCAACTCGCTCATCAGAATCTTTGGTAAGCCTCGGCAAACTTCGCCACGGCTCATTCGGTTCTTTCTGAGTCGAACGTGCTACTTCGGCTGTGCGTCCTGCGTCATCAACCTGGAACTAAAGTTCGATTCAGTTCGGTTTGTGAACTGGCTCGACCGGTTACTTGCTGAGAACCGGCTCAAAAGAACGATTCGTTCAAGAACCGAACTCTACTGTATCTCTTCTGAGAATAAAGTGGGCCAGTGCTTGAAGGAGAGAAGCCTCTCTATTAGTGATCTAGAAGATCTTGGTTCTCTTCAAGCACTGTCTAGGTCTTCGAGTAGGGTGAAGAAAAAAAAATCAAAGGCTAAATCCCAAAGTGTATTTCAGTTTTTATGTGTACCCTATGGTATGCATTCAATGTGCATGACGCAAATCCCAAAGTATACTTTGTGTTTTACACACGTTAGCATTCACACAGTCGAATGCACAACCTTTTAAAGTATACTCCATTATATAGAAAAATTCATCCTTGTCCAGTTTCTGTGTTTTTTGTTTTTTTTTTCTTCAAAAGTCATGAGCGATAAAAATAACTTTGTACTCATTTAAACTAGAGTTTTAGTAATTTTAATCCCCTCACACAGGCACTTATCAGTGTGGGCAACTGTTGTTTTTGTCGTCTTCAATAGTTTGTTCTTTTTGTTGTTCTTTCTCTTATGTTTCTTTCTCGACTGTAAAACAATGGACGGCCAGTGTTGCCACCTTGTGGACAAACTAATTAGTGCAAAAAAAGCATGTGTGATTTGAAGAAAAAAATGCATGTACTGTGTTGATAATGAAATTCTTGTTGCACACACTGTACTCTGTAAACCCTAATGCTCGAAATAATTAAAGGGCATATAACACATACAGTTTCTCATGTTAATCTTGAGTACCTATGGAATAGTACTGCATCCTTCATATCTCCAAAGAGTATTTAGTTTTATCAGATTCAAAAAAGAAAGATGCAGCTTTACAATTCTCACCGAAAACAGACAAGTTTCTGGAGGCATGCTGTGGGCGGAGTTAAAGAGTGACGAGCACTTATGTGCCGACTGCCAACAAAACACAGATATTTGATGCAGTTGTATTTATTCGGTTCCGAATCATGATCAGGATCTTTTATCTCTGGAACCACTCCATAATCCAGCGTCGAACTGGGCCTGATTTATAAAACATTTGTCACCGAATTGATGGGAACAAACAAACACACTTGCGAAACTTTATTGCTGCCCCAGAAAAACAAACTGCATCCACTGTTCCCTTAACGCTGGGTTCTTTGGGAAGCTGAACAAGGTTATCTTTCCCTTACAACCAAAAACACACTTCTTTGACATTCCTCTTGAAAACGTCCTGTGCAACACTGCCGATGACTTCCATAACCCAAATGAAGCATGTTGATGGGCGTGCTCTTGCTCTCGCTATTTAATTGTGTTACCAATTAGCAAGTTAGCATTTTTAATTAGCTAATAAATTTTCCACTAATTTTGATTTTAAGTAAACTTGCTCTTATAAGTTAGCTACTGATATGAATAAAAACGTCTGCCAGTTCTGCTGACTTTGAATTTCTTAACTTAAAAAATTATGTAACTGATTACCTCAAATTGAGTTGTGCCAACTTATTTGTGTTTACAGCGTACACATACCCTAGTTTACGCTAATATTTGTCTGTTTCTTTCTTATTCTGTTTCTCAGTCCGTGTCCAGATCAGATGGTGGATCGGCGCCGGGAGATGATGTCTGCGACCCTGATCGTCGGCGGAGGCCGGACACCTGGATGAGCCCCGGGGACATATCCCCAGTGAAGACCTCGACTTAAATACAATAAAACTTAAAATTAAACAAAAATAACTATGATATAATAAAATACCTAACTACATAATACTATTATTGTTAGAAATTGCATCAATATAAAAATAGAAATATAATACATTTATACATTTAAAATTTAATTAAAACAATAAGTAAAAAAAAATAAATAATAATATCCTGGCCAGAGGAGAACTGGCCCCCGACTGAGCCTGGTTTCTACCAAGGTTTTTTTTCTCCTTTCTGTCACAGAGGGAGTTTTGGTTCCTTGCCGCTGTGACCTCTGGCTTGCTCAGTTGGGGACACTTAATTTCTAACGATTATCGTCAATTTGATTTCATAGATACTATTTAAACTAAACTGAGCTAGACAATGACATCTCTGAATTCAATAATGAAATGCCTTTAACTGAAAATTGAGTGTTTAGTCTTATTATTATACATCACTGACACTCTATCCTCCAATTTGATACTGTTAAGTGCTTTGACACAATCTGTATTGTTAAAAGCGCTATATAAATAAAGGTGACTTGACTTGACTTGACTAGTGCAGGGTTAGTCAACTCCGGTCCTGGAGGGCCAGTGATCTGCATAGTTTACTTCCAACCCTTATCCAACACACCTGTTCATCATTTTAAATAGTCCTCAATACATTGTTTATTGTTTACATTGTTGGTCAGGTGTGTTTGATTAGGGTTGGAACTAAACTCTGCAGGACACTGGCCCTCCAAGAGCCGAGTTGAAGAGCCCTGCCCAGTGTATACAGAAAAACTGAAGTATACTTGAAGCGTAAGTTTCATCGCCATCATATGACGCTTTTACACTGCATGGTACGGCACGGTATGGTTCAGTACGGCTCACTTTTGGGGGGTTTTCCACTGGGTACAGTACCTGGTACTTTTTTTAGTACCACCTCGGCCGAGGTTCCAAGCGAGCCGTACCGTTACCAAAACGTGGCGTGTAAACTCTGCTGATCACTGATTGGCCGGAGAAAATCGTCACTGCCTGCGTCATTTAACTTGCGGCACTAGACACAGCAGACCCGCTAGATTTAAATCAGTACAGCCAGCGAAGGATCAAACACAACGGTTTTGAATGAGCACACCTTTCTTTTAACAACCAAAAAATGGCTGTTTCGTTGTCTGTTGAGGAAGTACAGACTGTCCTCTCGTTGATAGCCGAGGAGCGGATCCAGCGAGAGCGTGATGGAGCGACTCGGAATGAAAAAGTTTTTCAGGAGTCACGGCAGTAGAGGCGGCACAACTATAACGACACGTGAATAATCCCGCCCACTCTAAAGCGCTAAACTGCAGTGGAAACGCAAAGCGAGCCGAACTGAGCCGTGCCGTGCCGAGTCGTACCACGCAGTGGAAAAGCGCCAATAGTATGCGCATGCTATAAGGACAGCCAGAATTCACACACACTTTTATTTTTTGTTTTTTTTAACTAATTAGTTTGTCCTCAAGGTAGCAACAATGGCCCATTGTTTCACAATCAGAAAAGAAATGGATGAGTCAGAACAACAACAACAAACTACTGTATACAGCAACAACAATAGGCTGTCACATTGTATGATTAACAGTTGATTAACTTGATTAATAGTAACCCTAACCCTAAATGACTCTAGTTTAAACAAGGATATTTTATCGTTTATAACTTCCAGAGAGAAACAGCACAGCCACTTGGCAAGAATTAAACATTCTACTGTGCCTGTGTTCGTGCACACTATCACTTAGAGTATATTTTGAAAGGTTATGAATGCATGGAACTCCACATCTGAATGCTTCAGTCATTGACTACCTTTGGTTAGAATCACAACAATTCCAGAGATTCGCATTCACACCACGTACAATAGAGTGGACACTGTATATGGAGTAGCACTCATTAAAACATGAAATCAGAGTTAATCAGGTCAAGGGGCAATAGCAATGTACAAAAATGTGATCAAATTAACACAATGCATACTGTCGAAAATTACTGAACCATGACCCACGTGGCTATATATATATATATATATATATACAGGTGCATCTCAATAAATTAGAATGTCGTGGAAAAGTTCATTTATTTCAGCAATTCAACTCAAATTGTGAAACTTGTGTATTAAATAAATTCAGTGCACACAGAATGAAGTAGTTTAAGTCTTTGGTTCTTTTGATTGTGATGATTTTGGCTCACATTTAACAAAAACCCACCAATTCACTATCTCAACAAATTAGAATACTTCATAAGACCAATAAAAAAACATTTTTAGTGAATTGTTGGCCTTCTGAAAAGTATGTTCATTTACCGTATATGTACTCAATACTTGGTAGGGGCTCCTTTTGCTTTAATTACTGCCTCAATTCGGCGTGGCATGGAGGTGATCAGTTTGTGGCACTGCTGAGGTGGTATGGAAGCCCAGGTTTCTTTGACAGTGGCCTTCAGCTCATCTGCATTTTTTGGTCTCTTGTTTCTCATTTTCCTCTTGACAATACCCCATAGATTCTCTATGGGGTTCAGGTCTGGTGAGTTTGCTGGCCAGTCAAGCACACCAACACCATGGTCATTTAACCAACTTTTGGTGCTTTTGGCAGTGTGGGCAGGTGCCAAATCCTGCTGGAAAATTAAATCAGCATCTTTAAAAAGCTGGTCAGCAGAAGGAAGCATGAGGTGCTCCAAAATTTCTTGGTAAACGGGTGCAGTGACTTTGGTTTTCAAAAAACACAATGGACCAACACCAGCAGATGACATAGCACCCCAAATCATCACAGACTGTGGAAACTTAACACTGGACTTCAAGCAACTTGGGCTATGAGCTTCTCCACCCTTCCTCCAGACTCTAGGACCTTAGTTTCCAAATGAAATACAAAACTTGCTCTCATCTGAAAAGAGGAATTTGGACCACTGGGCAACAGTCCAGTTCTTCTTCTCCTTAGCCCAGGTAAGACGCCTCTGACATTGTCTGTGGTTCACGAGTGGCTTAACAAGAGGAATACGACAACTGTAGCCAAATTCCTTGACACGTCTGTGTGTGGTGGCTCTTGATGCCTTGACCCCAGCCTCAGTCCATTCCTTGTGAAGTTCACCCAAATTCTTCAATCGATTTTGCTTGACAATCCTCATAAGGCTGCGGTTCTCTCGGTTGGTTGTGCATCTTTTTCTTCAACACTTTTTCCTTCCATTCAACTTTCTGTTAACATGCTTGGATACAGCACTCTGTGAACAGCCAGCTTCTTTGGCAATGAATGTTTGTGGCTTACCCTCCTTGTGAACGGTGTCAATGATTGTCTTCTGGACAACTATCAGATCAGCAGTCTTCCCCATGATTGTGTAGCCTAGTGAACCAAACTGAGAGACCATTTTGAAGGCTCAGGAAACCTTTGCAGGTGTTTTGAGTTGATTAGCTGATTGGCATGTCACCATATTCTAATTTGTTGAGCTAGTGAATTGGTGGGTTTTTGTTAAATGTGAGCCAAAATCATCACAATTAAAAGAACCAAAGACTTAAACTACTTCAGTCTGTGTGTATTGAATTTATTTAATACACAAGTTTTACAATTTGAGTTGAATTACTGAAATAAATGAACTTTTCCACGACATTCAAATTTATTGAGATGCACCTGTATAAATAAATATATATATATATATATATCTGAGCTCCTAACCACATTACATTAAAACCAGTTTAAATTAAATGTCATTTTTAGAACTTAATGCTAACAATCTGTTTTAAATGTGAAGAATATGAAGACGGTTCAATACCAGAGGTAATGCCAAGTATCAATGTTTTAAAGGATATTCTCTAAAATGTTCACTTCCTCCTTTAATTATGTATGAACATAGTTTTAAAGGACTCTTGTTGAAGGCAAGTGATAATGTTTTCCCTTTCCCTAGTGTCTGGTCCATTGATGAGGACTATCTTAATGGATCTTTCTGGTTTTATCCGGTCTGACCTTGCTCTGTCCTAAAAAAGAAATTGGGACTGTTGGGTGGGAGACATGTTGGGGATCAAGAATCCAATGTCAACACCACAGTAAATGTCACCTCACATTAAAAAAAAACATTAAACACCTCACATTAAAAAAAAAAAAAAAAAAAAACATCATACATCACGACTTTAACAGTTTACCAAAGAAGCTTTTGTTTTTGCTTCAGTATAAATCAAGATGATGAAACTTTTTATAATAAAACTGTCTGATTATCTCAGGGCTCAGGTTTTCTCTCCGTGGCCTTCCTATAATAGAAGGGCACATATCTTTATTTGTGTCAGCCTAGGGAGAAAGTATGGTTATTAAACTGGGTTTTCAACTGGTTTTGCTTCAGGACTCAGGTTTTACATTGGACATCAATGTGACAAAACGTAACCTGCATTTATTGCAGTTTGGGCCATATTTTCCTTTATAATGCATCTTTTTGTTCACTCTCTCATCCTCAAAGTCAGCACCTGCTTGTTTTGGCTTCCTACTATCAACTGGAAGAGAAATTTGTGCTCAAAAAACAGACTTGATTGGATGTACAACCTTTGACTTGAATCTGGTGTTTTCTCTTCTTTTGACTAATACATGGGAAGCACACTGAGAAAAATGATATCAAAAGCATACAATTTTTTTCCCAAGGCTCCCACAGGACTCTCTATTTGGGCCAATGCTTTTCTTACAACGCTATTAGTGAGGATCACTATTCTGTTAATTAATTAATTTTTCCTGATAAGCTGTTGAGTCTTTTTCATTGGCTAGCAGCTATTTAATATTTGTAAGTGATATAAAAATTGGTACATAAAAAGAGCATAAGATGAAAATGATCAAACGCAATTATTTCTCGACTAACTGCTCCCTTTAGGATACAGCAAGAGAGACCGAGAAAATCTCAACCACAAAAAAAAGAGCTGAATTGAAATTGGGGATGTATAAGAGGATCTACGAGGAAGAAGAGGACGCGGAAAGAAAGCTCTTTGAAAAGAGTACAAGAAGAGAGGAAGCTCTGAGGAGGAAGAGAGACGGATAATCACCCCCCTGTGTGGGCGACAGAGGCTTCCTCTAATGAGAATGTGGTGGGTGTTCAGCTGGAGTCGTGACTCATCTGTACTCTAGTATTGTCTTTCCCAGAGCGCTACAGAAAGCGCAATATAACACCAATCAGCCAATCGCAACAGCTCTGCTGATTCAGATGTCACAGATCCTTAATTAGGACCGCTAATTAGCCCCACTCCATCAGATACGAAGACCTCCTCATACACTGAGCTTTTTTGCTATATCTGTGCCTGACTGCTCTGCTAAAAAGCTTTAGGTTCCATAATATAATACCAACACAATATAATAATAGAAATTAAAATATTTATGCCAATAAAATCTTACTTATATAAAAACAAATAGAAAAAAAATTAACAAAAATGTCTATACATTTTATATTTAAAAAAACAAAAAAAAAAAGTTTAAGCATTTATATTTAGAATGCAAATATTTGTTAGGGGCCAAGCACCGAAGGTGCGTAGGCACCTGTTATATCCGTTAGCGTTCTTATTCTTCTTCCGTTTCTTCCACTCTTGAGTCTAAGGCAGCCCATAGAACCGCTTGCGGGAAAGTTGTAAAATCTGGCACACTGATAGAGGACAGAGTCAATAGTAACCACAGCAAATTTGGAGTCTCTAACTCAAACTCTCTAGCGCCACCACTTGTTCAAATTTGCACTCATGTTTATGCTAATAACGTTTGAACCGTAAGTGCTAGAAACAAAATTGATTCCTTGGCTCAAGCCGATTTGAACGAACTACATGACGTCATTTTCCGTCATGATAGTTTTTTTCGCCATTTTGAATTTTCTGAAAAACCTATTTTTTCGAACTCCTCTTAGGCCGTTGCTCCGATTTTCACGAAAATTGAATCAGATCATCTTCAGACCATGCCGACAAAAATTTATGTAATTGAAGTTGATTCGTAAAACCGTTCTCGTATAACTGAACGGATTCTTTGAAAAGTACGCAAAAATGGATGTGAGCTTATATCTCCGCAACAGTTTGGCGTATTGAGACCAAACTTGGTGCGTCTTATAACAAGCATGACCAGAGGCTACTTGCAGTGTTTCGGTGCAGTGCCACCTAGTGGTCAGGAGATATAAAAAAAAATGGATATTTTTGCTTATAACTTGTGAATGGTTTGGCCAAAAATCACAAAACTCGTCTCTATAGATTCAGTGCATCATGCCGAGTCGAATCATATCCAATTTTCCCACGTCAGCCATTTTGGGCGTTGGCCATTTTGAATTTTGATAAAAAATGTTGTATTTAACAAACGCATTGACGTATCGTTACGAAACTCGGTATGCATCTTCGACACCATGCTCTGATGGTATGCGAAAAGTTTTGGGGCAGCGCCACCATGTGGTCAAAAGTTATAATGAAATTTCTAAAAATGCTAATAACTTTTGTTTTCATTAGCCTATTGTAATCAAACTGATGTTGATAGATTCCTAGGTTCATGCCGAGAACATCGATACCAATTTTGCCATAATTGGCTGAACTTCCTGTCCGCCATTTTGATTCATGTTGAAAACCTACTTTTTCGAACTTCTCCTAGACCGTTAGACCAATATTCACCAAATTTGACTCGGATCATCTTCAGACACTGCTGGCAAAAAGTTATGGATTTCGTGTCGATATACAAAACGGTTTTCGCTTAGCGCATCAACGAATTTGCTGGAAAGATGCCAAACTGCATCTGAGGCTGTATCTCAGTGAAACTTTGACATATTCGCACCAAACTTTGTATGTGACACTGTCACCACACGCTGACCATGCCACGTCAGTTTGGTGACAGCGCCACCTATTTGTCAAGAGTAATAAACCATTCATTAATTACTAATAATGAAATTTCCAAAAATAATAATAACTTTTGATTGCATTAGCCTATTGTAATGAAATTGGTCTCAAACTATTCCTTGGGTCATGTCGACAACATACATACCAATTATGTCAAAGAAAGCCAAACTTCCTGTCCGACATTTTGATTTATGTTGAAAACCTACTTTTTCGAACTCCTCCTCAACCGTTTATCCGATTTTCACCAAAATCGAATCATATCATCTTCAGACCATGCTGACATAAAGTTATGGATTTTGTGTTGATAGACTAAACAGTTTCTGCATACCACAGCAACGAATTTGAGGCATGATGCCAAAATGACAGTTGAGGCTGTATCTCTGCAATGCTTTGGCATATTGACACCAAACTTTGTGTGTACCATTGTCACCTCACAAAGAACACACCACATCGATCTGATAACGGTGCCACCTATTGGTCAAAATAGAAAAGTAATTCAATCATATTACTAGTAGTTTTTAAATTATTTTTCAGTCATTTGTATTACAATTATCTTAAAATGGCTTCAATTACTCATTGATGCAGTTGGTCTGATGCTTGCTTCTGTAGTGCTTGGCCCTGTAATTACTGCTTGCAGCTATATTATTAAAATATATTTTATGGAGCCATACATTTGTACACAGTATTTGTAAACAGAAATATAGAGTATATACACGTGTGTGTGTGTGTGTGTGTGTGTAAATTAATGCTGTCAATCGATTAAAAAAATAAAAAAAACTAATTTATCGCACATTTTTTCTGAAATTAATCGCGATTAATCCCACCTAACATTAATGTTTTTAAATATACTTTTATATTCCAATACTTTCACATTCAATCTTCAAATTAATGTGGAAACAAGATAATAACAGTATATTTTTAATATTTGTTTAGTGGCTTTTTTATGACTGAAGGTCAGTATCACTGATACCAATTCTACTGATGTCTTGATGAAATTGTTCTTTTTTCCCCTAACATTTAACCACTGACTATAGTCATTTAACATTACAGTATAACTGAGAGCTATCAATTTTAACATTTATTAGACTTTAAAAAATAACAACTTCTAATTTAAGTGAACTTAACACAATCTTTACATAAACCCATTATAATAAATGTCATACCTGTCCCCTTCAGCAAGAAGAAAAATATACAGAAATTAAAGTTATCAAACACTAAATTCTAAATTAAATATAGATGAATCCTTAAAGCTACAAAAGTTATTGATTTTCTCTTTTTTCTTTTGTTCTTTGATTAACAGACATCACAGAAGCTGGTTTTTAGGTTATTTGGCTGCTGTTACTTTAAGGGCTGCTGTTACTTTAAGAGCTGCCGCTGCTGAATGTGACGCAGATCTGACACGCATGCATATAGTTTCATTCGTGCTGTAATATGAAATGATACAGTATGTGCTGCCATATTTGTGCGTGCAATTGAAGAGCATGCGCTACGAGCACAGTGTAACGGAAAGTTAAAGAAGGGAAATTCATTTTTACTGACATCTCTTCTGACCACAGTTCACTGATGTTCTACTAAAGCTCTCTCGTCACCTGTACCGTTTCCGTGCTCGTTTGACTAGCGCCTGGCACTGAGGTAAAGTTGGAGTGTGAGTGTGCGTCTGAAAAGTCTCCTGTTTGATGAATAAACGCAATTCTTGTCAAGAAAAAAAAGAGACAGAAGCAGCAGTTGTGACTGGGGTGGCCAACCCTAGCTCCGCTCATGCGTTAACTGTGTTAACCTGCCTTAATGCGAGAAGGGTCTGGCTGCAGACTTGCACTTGCATTTTCAGACTTGCACTCTAAGACACCTGTACTTCCGCAAGTGATGTCACTTGCAGTCTTTTTTATTTTTTATTTTATTATATTTATTAATTATTTTTTTAAATTGAATCTCTAAACATTTTACACAAGTAGCCAGGTGGTGAAGACAAGAAAAAAGAAACTAAATTATAATGTCACTTGCAATCGCCGCTTGCACTTTTTGCTGTCTGTGACGTCACTTGCAATCCACACAAACCGTGCATGTAGCCAATGGAGACGAGACGCTGTGGTGGTAAAACGATTAAAACTAATTTAATATCATAACATACAGGGTCCTGCAAGTCATCTGTAAGAGAAAAAAAACAAGACCCGCAAATCAGCAGCCACAGAACAATAATACACACTCATAAATATGTGTGTGTGAGTTGAATAAAAAAAATGAATAATATAATAGAAACTATATTTGTTTTAATATTATAACATTCAGTTTAATATTATATAATATTTATCTAGAAATATATTTTATGAAATAAATAATATTACATAAAAACTCCATTAAATCTAATGAGCCATGAAAGGGCAACCTCTGAACAATTTTCTTCTGAACTTTCCAATCCATCTCGACTATCATTTTTAATAAAGTTAGAAGAGTCCATAAATTATTCAAATATACTATGCTACTGCACTTCATGCACCATGAATTAAAGCTTATGTGTGTAATTTTCTGCACCACTAGCAACACCAAATGGAATTGCAAAACTAATGACTAATGTTTTCAAGCAGGTTTCCAAAACAATCGCCCCATCTGCCATTACGGTATGCCATTTAAATCTTCTTAATATCAAAGACCAAAAAAAAAAAAAGGCTATTCAAAAAAAAAAAAAAAAAAAAAAAAAAAAAAAAAGAATATCTCTGTAATCTTTCTTTAATATTATACTGTTTTTAGACAGAAAAGTAATGAAATATGCATTTATTACACTATCTTTATGTTTATAGTTTACATGAAGCTTATGCGTCCATTTGTCGATGGGATTGGCGTGTTACTGGTTTGTGCAAGTATTAAATGAAAAGCCTGGTATGTAAAGTTGAACTTGAAAGCAGAGTTAGCTCCTCCAATTAGTGATGCGAAGATAAAAGGCCATCATCCATAATTGAGCATGGTGGTAGTATCCTGTCATCTCCTGTTCTTAAACTTTTTGCAGAAGTTCAGAACAGTTTGAGTACTTGCCCTCTTTCATCTGATAAAGAACCAAATTCGTTTCAATTTCATGCATGTCACCTGCAAGGATTGTAGAGGGAAATTAAATCTCTGGCCTTTGTGCACACCTCTGCTATAAACAGCACTTGCTTTATGGTTTGATTGTGTGAGTGCTAGTGTATGTGTGCCCTTGTAACTCCGAGTAGCTGCGGGGCATGCAGTAAACATTGGGTCTCCAATGGATTAGTTTGCCGTGGCTGTCGATTTCATGCTGAGGAAGAAACAGGTGCTGCCGTAAACTTTATGCAGAGTGTCGATCGATATCCTAAAGCAACACACCGGTAGCGCATCACAATCTGACTCCTGTTGTGCAATCATTGTCAGGTCTCATCAGAACAAAGGGAAGTTGTGCTACTTAAATTTCAAGTCTCCGCTCTAGGTGAGCTTCTTACATTTACATTTTAAGGGATTCAGCAAACAGTGTTGTCCAGTGGAGCTGTCCTTTTATTTCTCAAGCGAAACAACTTGTGGTTGATGGTAGGCATGCAAGGACTTGATAAGTGCCTTAAGACTTTTTTTAAATTCAACAATATTTAAACACACAAGGATACAAAAAATTAAATATTTGCAAAATATTCAAAAATATATCTTAATAAAAATAAATGTTTTTAAAATATTTGAATAATAATAATAATAATAATAATAATTTATTTATTATATCTTTATGCGTGTTGTCTAAATATAGTTAAGATGAGGTTTAT